>RJWM01022725.1:0-33046 GCA_004363535.1 Dasyprocta punctata
AAAAAAAAAAAAAAAAAAAAAAAAAAAAAAAGTGAAGGCAAAACAAACACATTGTAAGATAAATGTAACCAATATAATGAACTCTCGAAATTCTGAAATATAATCATAAAGCAACTGAAACTTCCTAATATCCATTTTTCCCATCTCCTTTTATCTTCAAAGCTGTAAGTGGACCAATCCTACTTGGTATCATTAATTTTCTGGTCACTGTTGGAATAAAAAATTTAAGAAACCTGGTGTGGTGGAGCACATCTATAATTCCACCACCATGGGAGAGGCTGAGGCAGGAAGGTTGCAAGTTTGAACCCAGCCTGGGCAACTTAGCATCTTAGGGGTACCCTGTACCCAAAAAAATAAAACAAATTTTTTTTCAATTTTAAAAAGACCAAAATCACAAAAGACCAATTCCACATTTTAAGCATCAAAATTTAACCTTTGATGAAGTTGAGGTTTCTCTCCTCCCCCAAGTCAGGCTGTCCTTGCAGTCAGGAAGGAGCTGCCAACACTGCTGCTTCCTCTCCAGCTTTGCCTCTTCTCCTCCTCCCTGAACAGGGCTTCTGATCCCTCCAGGTCAAGAGGCAGGAAGATGGGCAGGGAAGAAGGATTGCCTTTCCAGCACCGTGTGACTCCTCAGGACTCTTGCGAGGCTGCCCTGTCCCATGCATCGAATCCTTCTCCTGTGATACCCTGGGTGAGCGTGGTCACCTCCCAGCTGACCTTGGACTGCACCCTATAAAATGTGAATCAAAATAAACCTTTCCTCCTTTAAGTTGCAGGAGTCAAGTACCATGTTCCACCGACAGGAAGGAGACGAACACAGTCCCACAGCACCAGAGGCTTTTTGTAATTAACAGAAGTAGATTGTTCAATAAGTGGTGCTAGAAAAGTTATTTCTCCATGGAGAAAAATAGACAGAAGTCAATTCCCACCTCTTGCCATGCACAATAACAAATTTCAAGTGGATCAAATATCAGTACAAAAAACAACACTTTAAAGTTGTTAGAAGAAAGTATAGGTAAATATTACCTTGGGGTGGAAAGAAAATCTTCTGTTGGACAAAAACATTAACAAATCTTAAAGACATTAATTGATTCATTAAATTTCCACTCAACAAAATATATCATTAAAATGTGAAAGGAAAAAAATCATAGACTAGGGATGAGTATCAAATCAAATGATCAATTCCCAGGATATACAAAGAATTCCTACAGACAACATGAAAAACACAAATAGAAATATGTCCAGGTCCCAGGAAGCCCTAAAGACTAAGAAACTCACTTGTGTTCACAAAAATTGAAATTTTCCAACTAAAACCACAATGAAATTCCATTTTACACTCAACACAGTGACAACATTTAACACGCTTTCATCACTATGGAGAGAAATGCGAATTGCTGACCTCATCAGGGAAGCGATTCTAAAACGGCTGTTGAAAGTTGATAAAGATTATCTCCCACTGCCCATCGATTCTGTTCCTGGGTGTGTACCCAGAAAACTTCGCTGTGTGCCCAGAAATTTTAAACAAGGATATTCTGTGCAGCTTTGTCAGAAACAGGAAAAGAAGAAAACATTATACTTTGTTATCAACAGGAGGATTGATTTCTTTCGAGGTGGCTTTTTGTGTAATAAAATACTATAGGACCAATACAATGAGTAAACTAGCAATGTCAGTCTGTTAAATCTCAAAACACAGAGTTGAGAGAGACAAGTTGCACAGTGACACTGCAGGGTATCACTCATTTAAATTTTAAAAACACATAAAACATCACCCTATATCATAACGTGGGTATTTACACGTTATCGTGTGCCGCGGTCCAGCCGGGTTAGGTCCACAGAGTCTCTGAAGGTGGGCTGAGCGTCGGCGCGTGCAGAACAGACACACAAACAGCTCAGAGACTGTGTGAATCTGTTTTGTTTATTGTTTTTATTATTATGACTACCATTATTATTACTATTACTTTTGTAAGCTCTAACAGAATAATATATATATATTTTTTTTTGGCCAGGGTAGAAAGTTTAGATAAAAGAATGAAATCAACAGGTGTCTCTGTGGTTATATGGTTTTTATGGTTACATGATTTGTCAGCATAGGCAGAAAGTTTTAAATTTAGTTAAAGACCTTGAAGTATGTTTTGCTATTAATAAATGCCCCATTGTGGTAACCTAACTAAAAGCCTGTGAAACACAAGACCATATTTAGCCCTAATTTAGCTTTTTGTATCTCTCTGTGATGTTTTTGTAGCTATAAGGATGTGTTATCTATTTTGTCTCTCTCAAAACATAGTAGCATATTGGCCTCTTTGTATAGAGGTTTTTAGTCAGCCCCAGACAGCTGGTTATTATTATTATCATTAAAGGCCCCCAAACTTTTAATATAACTTTGATCTTGGTCTGACTCAATGTCAGACAGTTACACCATTTGTAGAAAAACATTTTATAAACTATCTCTTTGTTTTTAGGGAGTTTTTGTATTTTGTTTGTTGACCTTGTGTATGAGAAAAACAGACATTTTTTAAACTGTGTCAGGGCACAAATTAACACAATAGTTCCCAAAAAGCATTAACCCATACCACAAAGCCAATTTTTATGTTGTGACCTTTTCTCAGAAGACACTCTCTGTGTTTGGACCTTGTCAACAGAACACTGGTCTATCTTCTTTTATGTTTGGACCCTGTCAACAGAACATGAGTAGAAAAGGGCGCGGCAATCGTGCAAGTATTAAAACACGGGTAGGCGGGGAAAGGAAGCAGGGAAATAGAATCACGGCAAATCCAGACCACGTCACTGCAGCTCTACTACTGTGCTTGTTTTTCCCAAGACAGGAAAGAAAATGTGGACCAAGAGTGTGTGACACCACGCTCCTGAATTCCAGGGACTGGGAGTGGGCGGTGTGGTGGAGAGACAGCGGGTGGTCAGTTTGTAACACCAGCTGAACTGAATCAGTGTGGTGCTGGGTGTGGAAGGCCCACCTGAGGATTGTTGCCAACAGCATTAAAGGAAAACTGGAGGGGAAGATGGTGCGCTGGTGAGTCTCCAGGAGGAGCCTGCCGGGCTTCTTGCCTCATATGAATTCAGCTGTTCTCATCATCAGAGGAGCTCGGGACCTTGTCACTGAGAATGACCGTGGTTCACTTTGGGGGAGCTCTGGTCCTTACTTTGAGCATTGCTTCCTGGCTCCAGGGGAAGATGGTGCCCTGTTGGATCTCCTGGAGAAGCTTGTTGCACTGGCTTTCCTGATACGAACTCAGCTGTCACTGAGGATGGCTGTGGTATTTTTCAGGGGACCTCTGGTCCTTACATTAAGTGTTGCTTCCTGGCTCCAGTGCAGATCCCTCACCCTGCTGGCTCAGATCCTTAATCCACTGGCACAGACTTTCTAGCTTCCACTACTGACCTTTCAGCCTTCCCAGTGCAGATCCACGAGACAAACTTGCACGAGTCACTGTTGTGGGCTCTGGGCCTCCAGTTGGACTTGTGGTGGGCACTGTCATGGGCTCCAGGTCTTCAGCTGGACTCATGCAGGACATTGCTGTGGGATCCGGGCCCTCAGCTGAATTCTTTGGGTCTCTAATGTGTGGACAGATTTCCTGTACTTTTATTGTATTTGACTCTTTGGGTGACTATGATAAAATCATCCTATAAATTATATACCCTGTGTTGAATTGTTTCCCTTGCAATCCCTGACTACAACAGGCAGTGAGAGCTAGTGTTCAATGGGAACAGAGTGTCAGCTTTACAGGGTGGAAAGTTCTCGAGCTGGACGGTGGTTATGCTGGCACAAATATACTTAAGGGTATCAACTCCACCTTAAACACTTAAAAATGGTAAAAATGGACCAGGTTCCATGGCACACACCAGTGATCCCAGCAGCTACTTGAGAGGCTGAGGCAGGAGGATCACAAGTTCAAAGCCAGCCTGGGCAACTTAAGAAGATCCTGTGTCAAAATCAAGTTCAATTTTAAAAAGGGCTTGACTGCTTACCTAACAGGGGCAAGGCCTTGGCCTCCAGTATCAAAAAGAAAAAAAGAAATGAAAGATGGTTAAAATGCAAAATTTTATGTTATGCATATTTTGACACAATTAAAATGAATTAATATACAATATAATATGATATCATAGCACACATTTTTGAAAGGACACAGAGGAGAAAGTCCTGGGCACAGATCCGCCTAGGGACCTGGCCCACTGACAGCCGGTACTCGTGTCACAGGCAGCTGAGTTAGATAGAAATACTGCAGGCAGTCAGACAGGGCTGGGCCCTGGAGGGAGCCAGTGCAGAAGACCAGATAGCTTGTAACTGTGGGGGAGACAGACACCTCCGCTGTGGGCTAGACCTCAGGACAATAGATAAATCAAATGCACCCACATACTTCCTAAGGATAAGCATCAGGGAGTGATATCCTAACTAGGTCTCTATCACCCTGAGGAAGCCAGGAGTCACCACCCCACCCCAAAGGAGGAGCCCCTGTTCTGTGCTCAGCCCCCATGTTGTGTGACCTGCTTCCCCATTTGTCCCTGATTTAATCAGTTTTACCTGAGAAATTAATCCTACTGGTTGACCCTAGTTCTGTCCCACCTCATGCCCCTTTGCGAGTTCCCATGTTTCTCTCACCTTAGACCCACTTTGTGGTTGTGCTCTAGAAAAGCCCCCAGAAAAGACAGAGTCCTTGGCAACTCACTCGGGACCCCTTCTGTCTCTCTCTCAGACAGAAGCTTTCTTTCTCTCAATAAATATATTCTACTCTTAACCTCCGTTGTTCCTAAAATTCCTTCTTTGACTGTAGAGAACACAAACTCATACAGGCCATCCAGCAGGTTGGGAGTTTCGTTCCCCTGTATCACTCGCTCGACAGGCGCCCGAAGGGGAAGGCTCACAGACTCGGAAGGGGACAGCCACTCGCTGGGGACAGAGGACCTCCTCACAAGCAGGGCTCCTCCACTTCTCTCCATAACCGCCCTGCTGCTTCCACTGTGAGCTGTGGCTGGTGACAGCCAGGAGAGGGGAAAGAAAGATGCGACAGTGCTCCGGTCCACCTCCTAAGGTCCCCGCTCCCACGGCGCAGAGGCGAGCGCGCGCCTGGAGCCCAGGGAAGCCCTCACATCGAACTCCGCAAGGTCCCTGCTCGGCTTCCGGCAGGGCCAGCCGCATCATCTGCAGGACACAGAGCAAAGTGCAAACACAAGGTTCCTGTCCAACCCTGGTCAGCCCCGGAGGCAGCCATGGGACAGTCAGGGCAACTCCTGCTTCAGCATGGCTCTTCTTTAGTTTTTAATTTTCGAGGCATTTGTAATGAAGTGCAAACTAATTCTATTAGAATGTCTTCCTTGGTGCATTATTGTGGGATTTTCATTATTTTTATTCACATAAGTTTGCAATACATAGTAATTGTATTCATTTTGGGGAACTGGTACATGTATATAGGGCATCACGTTCATTTGTAATCCTCCTCATTTTTCTCTCTTCCTCCTTCCCCCAATTCCTTTTCCAATCTCCAAAATATCTACCTCCCAATTTCCCACCATGTCTCCTTCATTTTGCTCTTCAAATTATTCATAGTCTGAGTTTCTCATGTAAGAGAAATAATGTAACATTTCAATTCTTGTATCAAATTTATTTCACTTAACATGGTTTCGAGGGCCATCCATTTTCCTACAAGCGACTCAAATTTATCTTTCTTTATGGCTGAATAGTACTCCAATGCGCATACAGACCACATTGTCTTTATCGATTTATCTGTTCCCGGTGCGAGGCTGTATTCATAGTTCAGCTATTGTGAATCTTGCTCCCATACACGTGGGAGAGCATGTATCACTGCCATGTGATGCCTTTGACTCTTTTGGGAAGATCCCCAGGAGAGATAGACCTGGGGTCAAATGGATTTCCGTTTTCGGTGTTCTGGGGACTCTCCACGCTGGCTCCGTAGCAGTTGTGCTCCCTTACATTCTCACCAGCGGTGTAGAAGAGCTCCTTTTTCCCCGCGTCCTTGCCAGCATTTGCCGAGGCCTTGACGAGAGCCATTTCTTCCGTGGGGGGATGGAACCCCGGTACTGTTTTGATTTGCGTCTCCCCCGCCCCACCACAGTGGCGAAGACGCAGCACGCGGTGGGTAGCGTGGCCAGGCAGCCATCCAGGCCTCCTGGCGACAGGAAGGGCGTGGCGTGGGGCGGGGTCTTGGCCGGGTGTTAGGAGGGGCTGGGGATGAAGTTCTCTCCTTTTCCCACGGCCACGAGCACCGCCCAGCCTGTCACGTGACATTAAAGTAACAAGAGCGTGTGACAGGTAAACAGTACTAAAAGCAGCCCCTTTCCGCCTCTCCTGTTCCAGGAAAACTCATCCCGTCTCCGCCTCAGGGGCCCTGCGGACAGAGCAAGGTGCCCAGAGGACCGGAGCTCAGCCTCGCCTTCGTGAAGCCTCGGCCTCCTGCGCAGGCACCGCCCGCGCCGCCAAGGAGCAGGAGACTTACTCGGTGGGCGGGGGGCTCCCCACGGGGGTGCCTCCTGCCCGCCCAGCCTAGGCTGTGTGTCCGCGATTTAGAAGGACTGCCGTGGAGACCCGGTGTGCACGCACGTCCTGCACTGTCACCCAGCCGTCTGCTCACAAGCAGCTCGCTTTGCCTGGCACCGACAGCAGACAGAACCCCGCGACCCCCTTGTCACAGGCGCGCGGCTCCAGGCCAGCCCCGGGCTCTGAGTGGCTGATTTCTTTAAGCCTCGGTTCCCTAAGCCGTAAAATGGGAATGGGAGCAGGTGCAGGGCAAGTGAGGCGAGACCTAGAAAGCGCACCCCCAGCCTCGCGCATTGTAAAGTCAGCAAATGGGAGACCCTCGGGCGCCGTGTGACAGTCTCAGTGCAGAAGCTGGAAGCGGGCCTGAGGCCCAGGGGCTGCGCTCTGCTGAGTCCGCGATGCTCCCCGAGGCCTGGTTTGCGCAGACCCCTGGCCTGGCCTACCCGAGCTGCGCACTCTGGCTTGGGGGAGCAGGCGCTCAGACCCCGAGAGGGACCCCCACGGTCCCCGTGTTCCCAGCCTGCCCCTGCCTCCTACCCCCGCCGCCAAGCCAGGCCGCTCTGACCCCAGCCCGAGCCCCTCTGCTGCAGACGTGAACCGTACTGCCCGCCAGCTGTGGACGGACCTCTGGTGTACAACGGCTCCCTGCTGAGCGAGGTCCCGTGTCCCCTACTCCCTGGCGCACAAGCAATGGCTTCGGCCCCAGTCCTGCGCATGCGCCCCGCTTCCTTCCGACCCCGCCCTTCAGCCCTCTGCCCCCTGACCCGCCCTCGTAGCACAGGTGCCCTGGGCCTTCGGGGTAGGAGGCTGCCATTTGCAACCTCTGGAGAGGGTGAAAAGGAGTAAAATTTAATCTCTGCTTTTGCTTAGTTCACATGGAAAGTGTGAGCGCTCACACACTCACACACACGCGCGCACACACACACCAGCACTCACCGTGGCCGCAGAAGGACGCTTATTCTTTTCAGTTGTGCACCTTCGTGGGGGCCGATGTGATGATTTGACACGTGTACAGTGTGTGATGATAAAGTCAGGGTAACTAGCATTTCCAGCGCCTTTGGATTCTGTAAATTTTTTATTACAATGTAAAACTCATACATATTTACAAGGTACTTCATGATATTTAAATACAATGTGCACTGATTAAATCAGGATAACTAATGTTCCTCTTTTTTTTTTTTTTTTTTTTTTTTTTTAATTTGCAATCCTGGGGATTGAATCCAGGACCTTTGCACTGAGCTACATGCCCGGCCCCTTTCTATTTTTTACTTTGAGGCAGGCTCTCACTAATTTACCCAGGTTGAGCTCGAATTTGCCACCCGCTCCTCAGGGTGCGGGTGTTACAGGCTTGTGCCGTCGCGCTCAGATTACTGTTTCCTCCTCCTCCTTGCTTTGTGTTTGCATAATCTCAATCATGGGTGGGATCCAGAAAAGTTGATGCCATGAAAGTTGAGAGTCGAATGATGGTTACTAGGGTCTGGGGAGCGTGGGATGAGAGAAGCATGAGAGAAGTTGGTCAGCAGATACTAAATGATGGATAAGAGAAATTCCTTCTGAGGTGCTGCTGTTCAGTACTAGGGCTACGGAACATGATGGTGTGCTGCAGATTTCAAAAATCTAGAAGAAAGCGTTCTCAATGTTTTTGCCACAAAGAAAGAATAAATATTTGAGGAGAAAAATAAGCTTCTACTGATCTGAACATAATATAATGTGAAACATCACATGGCAGCCCACAAATCCATACAATTTTTATTTGTCAATTAAAAATAAATTTTAAAAGATTATTAATTACTGAATAAGATTGCATACCCATTATATGACGCTGACGAGGCATCAGTAGAAAGTACAATGTTCTCTCCTCCCTGTTCCTTTCTATTTTTTAAATCTCTTTCCGAAATTTAAAACAAGTTAGAAAAAGGGAATTTGACCTTTCTGTTACACTATCTTGGAGTAATGTCCATTAGCCTTTTCAAAGGCGAATTTCCTGCATCCATTTATACTGCCTAAAGCAGACACCCCAGAGGATAAATGCAGAAGCTACATTGAGATCTAAATGCTACTTTGTCTTATTCTAATACAAGATTACTTAAATTTCAAATCCATTTGTTTTATCTTACCAAAGTGTCTAGTGTCTTGGTTGATAAATCCTAGAGATTGTTTTAGCTCTTCTCATATCTTCTCTCTAATTAAAATAGAATAAAACTAAATGGAGGTCATCTTAGTTTTCCATTGCTGTAACAAAACACCCAAGACTGGTGCTTTCTAAAGTAAGAGGATAATTTAGTTCATGATTCCCATGGCGTGAAAGGCCAAACCCCACAGTTCCCCCGGTTGCACCCCGACACGGCGGGCAAGTAGTGCATCCAGGAGTAACTAGTTAGGGTTCTCTAGAGGAACAGCACCCATAGAAAGCACAGATCTGATTATGCAAGGGGATTTATTAGGGCGGCTCGCAGGATCAGAGGAGAGAGAATCCCACGGCTTCTCAGCGAACAAGGTAGAAACTACACAGCAAGAGGGATCCCAAGGTCAGAGGCCTGCAGGCTCCCTGTCAGGTCACCAGTGATTCTGCACTCGAAGGATAAGAAAACCGGGGACTTGGAGACTGATGCGTGGAGGTGACAGCAGCCGAGGCTGGACCCGCTCAGGAAGACAGGCGCGCCCCACAACGGCAGAGTGCCCTCCTTCTTCCCGTGCTTATTACATCCAAACTGTAAGCCCACTGTTTGACCCTACTCACAACTACAGTGAGCCTTTCCCCTCTCGGTTTGCTACAGCACCGCACAAACACTCCCAGAACTATGCTTACTCCTCTGCTGGTGACCTTGCTCCAGTCAAGTGAATAGATCATGACTGATGGCCACAGGACATGTGCCCAAGAGCATGGGAGTGAGAGCCCGCCCAGACGGTGAAACCCACTTGAAAACAACCTGTCTCCAAGAAACAGCAGGCCCGAGAGACCTGACCTGCGCCTGAAAGAAAACTCTGTCAAGAGTGGTACCCATACCCAGCCACCCCCACTGGGCTCCCCAAGCACAGGCTCCGCTCAACAACACCACCCTAGGAGGCCAGGCTTCTGGTTCACAGCCTTCAGGGGACACAGTAGAGGGCTCCATGACTACCTGGGAATTAGATCTGCACACTCAGGTGTGCCAAGGTTCTCGCCCTTGTCTGGACATAGGGAGCTTCTAAGGGCGCCCACCTTGGTGACTGCTTGAATTCCAGTAACAGCACCAAAACTGGCTTCAATAGCATCAGCTCTAAAAGTCCTGTCTTCAAGTCACTATCCACAATTCCAGACCGGTAATGAAACACGTAACATGATTTACCCAAACAGCGGGTGTTTTAACTCCATCATGGAACCTAAATATTCCAGCATGAAGTTGCTTCTTCCTCCTTTAGATTCCTGTAGTATTACATACAATTTCAGTATTTTTTTCGTTTCATAACACTTTAAAAACTGGCCATTTCCAGCTTTCCTGGTGAGTGGCGCAAGCGGTGTGGACTCCAGGAAGAGAAAGATCTGTGCCTCCCAAGAACCCGCCATGTTGGGTCAGGTAGGATCCAACCAGAAGACAACTAGCCAGCCTTCCTGGTGAGTGGCACGAGTGGTATAGACTACAGGAAGAGAAAGATCTATGCCTCCCGTGCACCTACTGGTGCATGGGTTGAGAATCAACAACCAACCAACCACCTCACCCCATAAGCAACCTGCTGGTTCAGAGGACTGGCTAAGTTGATAGCAACTATGGTACATAAAGCAACTAAATGCTTGTATTCTTTGGTTGATTTTGCAGGCCAGGGGCCAGCAGTCTGAGCATCTCTTAGGAGGACGACAGTATGCAAGTAGCAAATATGGGAGATTCCCTTCTATCTTGTCTTTGAGGCCCAGTATTGTTCTCATTGTTTTGCTTTATTCTGATTAATTGTTTTGCTTTATTCAGTATTCTGTTTTGATTGGTTTTATTCTATTTTGTTTTTGGTTTGATTTTACTACACCTGATGGAATGGTCAACTATTGTGAAGATAACAAGATATACTATAGTAGCTATTGTTTTCCCAGTATCCTGCTTTGAAGTTCTGTACCAGTTCTACTGCTTTGTTTTGATTGACTTCGTTCTGTTATGTTTTGTTGGATTTTACTATCTTTAAAATAAAATTTAAAAAAGAAACTGGCCATTCACCAATATATCCAACTGTATTTGGATGCTTTTTTGTTTGTTTGTTTGTTTTTTGTACCAGTGATCAAACTCATGACCTCGCACTTGCTAAGCGGGTGCTTATGCCGCTGAACTAAATCCCTGGCCCTGGATGCCTATTTTTAATACAACTCCTGTACTAGTAACTAATTGCTAGATTGTAATAAGGAGAAACTTCTTTGTTTCTTGGTAAAACACTGGCTATGTTTTACTTTGCCTTATATAATATTTCTTGCCTTGCCAGTTACATATGTCAATATTTCTACCTCTTTTTCTTTTCCATCAGTAGACTTGAGCTAGTTTTCTTTCCCTGGCAAAAGCAAGAAACCCAAGTGCTCCAGCTCCCATCTCTCTTCTGTTGAGTCAGTGATACCTGGAACCTCGCACCTCTGTCCTTTGAGCCATTCTCAACTCAAACCCTCGTCATCTACTCCCTCCTGGCACTGGCGAATCCTTCCGTGCTCCTCTTCAGTCTTTCTTCCTTCAGACTCTACCTCAGGGGCCTTCCCAACTTACCCAGGGGACAGTGGCCACTTCTAAGAAGCTTAAGGAAAAAACTACATTATATGCTATTATAAGACAATTGATTGGAACCCAAAAAAAGATCTATCCAAATATTAACCCCAGCGTCTGCAAGAATGACCTGATGTGTAAGTAGGGTCTTTACAGAAATAATCAGGTTAAGATGACATCATTAGAGTACACACAAACCCAACACGACTGGTGTCTTAATAAAGAGAGAGGAGACATGGGGAAATGTCGCCTTAGGACAGGCACAGACAGGAGATGCAGCCCTGCAAGCCAAGGAATGCTGGTGGCTGCTGGTCATCACAGAAGTCAGGAGAGAGGCACAGAGCAAGTTCTCTCCCCAGAGCCCTCAGAAGGCATCAACCCTGAAACCCTCATTTTGGACTTCCAGCCTCTAAAATTGTGAGAGGATGCACTTCTGTTATTTAACCACCCAGTTTGTGGCTCCTTGTTGAGGAAGCCCTATGGAATGCATATGCAAGGACAATGGTTATCTTGTGATTCCCAAAGGCAGTGCGAACTTGTCCTTGAGTGTGGCCAAGGCCATGTGACCAGACAGAGTGAGGTCTAGCACTAGACACTGGACTCTACACCCTTACACATCTGCTTCCTTCTTCAGTCACTCACCAAGACCTTCCAGAGGGGCAAGGCCATGGCCTGCAACGTCGTTTGTTTCTTCCAGCCTCTGCACCAGAGAGAAACTGATTCAACACTCTAGACCCTAGTCAAAACTCCTAGAGAAGGGCCCATTATGGGTCATGAGACACCTTGGACCAATCAGGGAGGTGGGTCACACTGTACAAAATGGTTGCTTGAGCAAATATGTTAGAGGACATCTTCTAGAAGCTTCCAGAAAAAGAAAAAGATGATACTTTGACATCAACTTCATTCCTACTCTCTTCCTCATATTCAGTTCTTCACAAGTGTCCTATTTTCAAAATCTCTCTCTCTCGCTCTCGCTCTTTCTCTTACACACACACACATACTCCCTTGAACTGTTATTAAAACAAGCATCCAACCACATTAGTATAATGGTCTATTCTATTCTATAGCATGTTACTAGTCTTAACTTCCTATTTGAACAATGTACCAGAATACATTCTTAGAGTTTTCTCAATCAGATAGTGGAACTGTATGTGGTAATCACACTAATCAGAGGGGTGTGCAGCTAGTGTTCCATGAGTCACAACCCTTTGATTCGACAAGTCCTGTGAGTTGTGGGTCGCCTGCCCCTGTTCCTGGCTGTGGTCAAGGTCTCAGCTCAGCACCTTCTGAGGATCCTCTGGGAATTCAGTCTCTTTGGTTGAACTCTTCGTGCTTTTTTGTTGCCAGTGGCAGTGTGTGAAGCTGACGATGTGGGTCTGAGGCCCAGCCTGGCTCCGATCAATCACTGCACACAGTCCTTGGCTTGCTTGGGGCAGCTGAGCAGAGAAGCATGAATGGTTTTAAAAGAATCCATCACTGCTCCTGACAAATTAACTTAAAACATGTTCTTCCGGCAGTGATTCAATAGCATCGCCTTTGAATACAAAGCACAGCTCTGTGATTGATGGGCATCTTGTGAGGTCAGCACTACTTCTTTAATTAATAAAGGACAAACTCCAATATATTCAATTAATCGATCACTTTCTGCAATATTATGCAATCAAATTCTGTGACCATTTTGGAAATTTTCCCTACCTTTAGTATTGATTACATCCATCAAGACAGACAATCCCTAAAAATCTTAAGGACTTTAAATATTATTTCTCGCCTATGCTGGTGATCTTTTGTGGAGTGGCTGAGACCCTGCTCCATAGCATCTGCATTCAGGGACACAGGCTGACAGACTTGCCACTATCAATCTAGATGTCACAGATTACAGTGACGGGATGGGAACATAGCAAATTGTGCCTTGGCTCTGAAGAGATTCTGTCTAGAAGAAACACCTGCCACTTCTGCTCCCATCCCATGGGAGTGGCCCGCATGATCATGCCCCTATTCAGAATAGGACCAGAGGGGCCAAAAACTCAATTTTACAATGCTGGAACCCTGGTTAAAAGTCTTAATGATTACCACAGTCCACCCCTTCAGGCCACCTAAAAACCAGCTCAATTTTCTTCTCTTAAACAAAATTCACTGATTCTCTCCTCAGAAGAGACATCTCAAAACTGCTGCCCAGGGACGGACTGGGTATCTCTGGGTGATGTCCAGTCCTGTCTTCATCAGGAATGCTTTTGTTGTCCAGGGCAATCATAGAAACACCTAGGGTTGGGTTGCAGAAACAATGGAAATTTATTTCCTACAATCCTGGATGTGGGAAGTTCAAGGCCAAGGTCTTTTCCTAAGGCCTCTCTCTTTGGCTGACAGGTGGCCGCCTCCGCACTGTGCCCTCATGCAGCCTTTCTTCTGTGAGGATGCCTCTCTGGTGTCTTCTTTTCAAAAGGACAGCAGTCCTGTGGGACTAGGGACCACGCATATGATGTGTTTATCCCTAATGACCCCGTTAAAGGCTCTATGTGTGAATACAGTCACACTGCAGGTTAGGGCTTCAACACGTGGATTTTGAGGGACACGATTCAGTTCATTCCACAGCAAGAGATGATACATTGGGACCAGACTGGGCCTGGACATGATTCTTCTCATTCGTAAGGCCAGGAGCTAGAAAGTTATCTACCCCCACATGCCCAGGCTACAAAGGTGAAATGGGAAACAGACAACACCAAGAAGTGTCCCTAATTCAGGCAAATGGCAAATAGACCACAGACACTGGTGTTCAGCAGTCCTGAAATCCCTGGACCAATAATGCGAGGTCTACCCTGGGTGAGGATATCAGACCTGAAATGAGCTGGTGCAGGAAGCTTCCTTATCAGTAATCCTCCAGGGCCTCTGGCACACTCTTCCGTGAGGTGCTGTGGTACCTCCAAGGCTGCCATCAGGAACCAGCTTCACCAGGGGGCTGCATGGCTGTATCACTCCACACCCAGCCCTCAGTGATGGTTGGCCTGGGGATCTTTTTAAGTCTTTTGGTATTTTTTAGTTCAACTTGGTGACTATTTTGGAAGCCCCACCACCACCACATGCAATAGTCTTTTTATCTATTTCATTCCAGAAAACTGTATATGCTAACAGCCACACGCACAATTTTCTTCGTAGACATAGACGATTTAGCTCTTTACTCATCCATGTTAGTCCTTGTGGAAATTTTAATAATAGTGTGATGGCCAAGAAAACAGAATCAGGAAGAAGAGGCCAGAACGACCCCCAGACCGACCAAGCTGCGTCCTGCACCCACGTCCCCACACTGTGGCCACCATGCCCAAGGGAAAGGGCTGAAGGGGGTGTTCAGGTGCTAAAGCCAAGGTGAAGGATGAACCACAGAGAAGATCTGCAAGGTTGTCTGCTAAACCACCCCCTCCAAAGCCAGGGTCCAAGCCTAAAAAAGCCCCTGCAAAGAAGGGAGAGAAGGTACCCAAAGGGAAAAAGGGAAAAGCTGGTGCTGGCAAGGGTGGGATAACCCTGCAGAAAACAGAGAAGCCAAAACAGACCAGGCACAAAAGGCTGAAGGTGCTGGAGATGCCGACTGAGGTGTGTGCATTTTTGATAACTGTGTACTTCTGGTGACTGCACAGTTTGAAATACTATTTTTTATCAAGTTTTATAAAAAATGCAGAATTTCACTTTACTTTTTTTTTTAAGCTAAGTGCTTAGCACACAGAATCCTTCATTATTGTTTTTGGGGGAAGGAGCATATGTCACTAGCACAGTGTCTCCCAATCTGGATTGATGTGGGAAAGTACATTTTCCCTGCTAGTTTCAAGAGACTTCCCAGAAGGAGGAATTCCCTGATGTTGACACATGTGGCCACATGGGCATAAATGCCCTGTGGTGCAGGACAACTCCCAGTTCATTCTATGTCCTCCTTTCCTCTGCCATCAGCATAGACTTAACTCCCTTAGGCCCAGAGACCTACTGAAACCTGAATTCCAAAAACTGATGTTACCAATGTGTCAGGCAATCTGGACTTGCCTATGATGTTGAGATGGTGTCTCCAAGAGGAGTGATTTCCTTTTCTAGATTGTGGATCTTCAGATTGATGATTCTGCCATTTTCATTTCCTGAAAGTCAGGAAATGAAAAGTTGTTAAGCAACATGCAAAATATGAAATGTTAACCTCACTCTAAACTTTCCCGACTTTAGAGCCTCAAATGAAGACTTCACTGAATTTTATAGTGGCTTTCTAATTTTTGGTAGTCCATCCAAGAAGGGAGTTTGAAAGTCATTGTATATTGTTAACGATTGTGTGCCCATGTCCTGCATGAAATACCATAATTGTTTGTAAAAAGTATCTTTAACAAAACTGGATACAGTTTGGCTTGGAAAAAAGAAAAAGTATCAGTCCAGTGATTTTTTTAAAGTAGATATCCAGATGGTAAGCTTTGCTATAAAGTTCTAGTCTTTTTAAATATGTTTATTTTTATACTTTACATTGAGCACTTCGAGCAAGAAAACAATTACAATGATTTTGAAATGCAATCATATTGAACCAAGGTATACAATCATAGGCTTTATAATTACACCTAATCAATATCAAGAAATATAGGTAAACACTAAGCCAGATAATGAATGATAAGTAAAATAACTATGTAAATGTATAAATCTCAGGAACAGGAGTCACGTATGATCAGTTCAATCACTTTACCATCATGCTTTTTAGTAACATGATTCACATTCATTCCTATCATATATTCATCCATTTAAGAGTTAACTTAGACTGCTGATACTAATAACATAAAACTATGATCTTTGTTACCTTAAATGAAAATTTAGCCTAATATAAACAAATTCAAGAAGAAAATTTCAAGACCCTTGATCCAAAGCTTTCTTTACATATGGTATCACTGTGCTGTCAACAAAGGCTTAAGGAAGGGTTAGAAAGAATGTCTTCTTTACCCACTGAAGACATTATCTAAGAAATGGGAACGAGGCTTTCTGTAGAACTTCACTAACAATCAACATGTCCCCACAGGACTGTTGAATCTTGTACCAACCACCTTTAGAAAGCCTTAACCCATGAAACACACAAAAAATCCCAGCAATATGTGTAAGTATAAGTATAATTGGGGGTTTTGCTTTCTACAAATAATCATCTTTGAAAGGCCTACCCCCTTCCAGTCGTGGCTCCTGTTTGGCTGGAGAAGCTGTTGGTCCACATGAATGGCCTACTGATGGACCTCCTCAAAGAACTCTTGGGAGGCTCCCGGATTTGGATTGTTTGTAGGGGAATCTGGTGTCTGATTTGCTAGGCAGATTTCTCCATGGGTGTCCACAAACTGCAATGCCTTGAGCACCCAGGGTCTCTTTCATGCGTCAGCCCGCTGGGAGATCACTGACAGTCAGATCCCGATGAATCCATTGGAATCAATTATGAAGACAACACCATTCTTCCTTGGAGTATTGATCTAGCAAGACAAGCAAAGTGGAAATTCACCAAAACTGCAACAATTCCACAGCTCACACTGTGAAACTCAGTGGCTTTGTCACTACAAGCAACAATGTCTGTGGGACACACAAAGGTGAAATCCAAGGGATAGAAGAAAACCACCAAATATTTTCCCTCAAAGTCATTGTCTTGGTTACATCTCTCTCGTTGCTGAGATAAAATACCCAACACCCAAAATTAAGGAAGAAAAGGTTTACTTAGCGCACAGTTGTGGAGGTTTCAGTCCATAATCAGCAGGCTCCAAAGACAGATGGCATGGCACTGGGACAACACTTCAAGGTAGCAGAAGACAGCAAAAAGTACAAGAGCAAAAGGGGGAGCAAGCCTCTTTTCCTCCTTTACATTGTAAGCAGGCTACACTTCCCCCCTCAGAGCCTGTAGCACTCACACTATCTTCATGCCCACCTCTTACACAAGCTGAAGATATTTACAAAGTGAGGACCCTAGTCCTCTGCTGAGTCACTTCCCTGCTTCTTTAAACTTCTAAACTTCTTAAGTTGACACAACATATCAACCATTATAGTCATAAAACTTAATTCTGAATTCTCTATTGACAACAGCTGTGCCCTTCAAATAGGGCCCTGTTATGGTTGATACATTGTGTTCATTTGAGAAGTTTAGAAGTTTAACTGAGAGACTCAGCAGGAAGCCAGGGTTCTTACCTTGTAAATATCCTCATCCTGTGCAAAGGAGGGCAAGGAGATTTTGTGGATGCTACACCCCTCACCCCCCCACACCCAGAGGGAGAGCCTGTGTGCAATGTAAGAGAGAAAGAGAGGCTTGTCACCTCAACTTTTGCTCTGGCTGCTGCCTTGAGGTGTTGTCCCAGTTCCATGCCACCCTGCCTTGGAACCAGTGGATTATGAACTGAAACCACCAAAAACTGAAAGCTAAATGAACCTTTCCTTCCCTAATTTTGGGTGTTGGGTGTTTTGTCCCAGCAATGAGAGAAAAGAAAAAAGTAACCAAGACAGGCGCATAACCAGGTGACAGCAGAAGCATGTTAGGAAGAACTGATACTGAGGGCGAATTTTGCTTGAGCAAAGCAAGATCATAGTGTGTTTGCCAAGAGCTTTCTTCTAGGAGCAACAGGTCTATGGGCTGCAGAAGCAGAAATTCCCCAGGCAACTGTGCTCAGATGTGGGCAGCCAAGACCCGGAGCAACCTTCCCCCTGCCGCTGCCGTCTCGAGCGCACGCAGAGTCCCAGGCTCTCTTTCAATATTTCTTTATTGCCAAAATGTTCTCTCAATTTTATCTTCTGTTTGGAACCTAAAACCACTCAGCCTTTCCAACATTGTGAAGCCTCAAGTTTCCCATTAATTCCTGCTTAGAATTCAGCTAATTCTTCTCTGACTTTGAGTTGTCAAATTCAACCAATAAAAACCAGTACACGCTATCAACATTCTGCCTTCCTGCCTCCTTCCCCAGTGCCACGGTCAGCGGGCATGCGAGGTACCTTCCAGATCACCAGAAGCCGTGCCATTGTATATAACATGCCATCTTTCCAGACTTTATAACAGTTTTCTCACTGCCCACAAATTGTTCCTAAAATGAGTGACAAATTGTATTTTTCTTGCTACTTTCCCTGTCCCTGGCAGCAGTTTCTGTATTAAAATAAAACTAAATTATGGATAATAGCTGGAAAAATAAAGAATCATTTATCTCTCAAGTTCCACAGCCATCGTGCATCAGCTGGTGGGTGACAAGCAGTGGAGCTGGCTCCGTGTCATTGTCACAGAGGGATGCAGTGTGCAAAGACCCAACTGTCTGGCACTGCTACGGTCAGAAGAAGGAAATTAGTAGGTGCACTGGGTCCTAAAGACTCCTGCCTGTGCCTTATTGGGCAAATCAAGTCACAGGACCTCGCCTGGTTTCAGGGATGTAGGGAAGTATAATCTTCCTGTCCCTGGGCAGTACGGTACCAGAATAGGAATAAGCAGTCCTTACGTGCAACAGCCCTTACGTCATTTTCTTAGCTGAAAGTACTTAGGAAGAAGTTCTAAAAGCTAAAAATAGAAATTCATATTGACTCAGCTGTATTTCTCAGCTATATTTCATAAAGGTTCTTTTCCCACCAAACTATAGTGATAGTTGCATATCCATGTTTATAGCAGTGCAATTCGCAATAGCTAAACTCTAGAAATAGCCTAGAGGACTATCGACATAATAATGGATAAAGAAAACGTGACAAATAATATAAAATGTGACCAAAAATGTGATAAAGAAAATGTAACCTGTATAATATGTTATATGTATTATATATACTATTATATATGTATTGATTATTTTGTCATGAATAAAAATAAAATCATGTCATCTGCAGAAAAAATGGCTGGAACTTGAGACTATAATGTCAAATGAAATGAGTCAGAAATACTGAGTTAAATATTGAATGATTTCTTTTATAAGAGGACTCTAAAACATAAATAAGTAAATGCGCAAAATTAGGGATAGACAATAGGAAACAAAAGGACTGTTTGGAAAGAGGATCAAGGGAAGCGGGGAAGAAGGGAAGGAAGGAAGGAACCAAAAGTGAACAAGACATATCATCTACATACACTAAGCCCACAGTATCAATGTAACTATTATGCATTGCAAACATACACTAATAAACATGCACTGATTTGGGGGGAGGGTACCAGGAATCAAACTCAGGACCTTGCACTTGCCAGACAGGTGCTGTGCCACTGAGCTAAGTTCCCAGCCCTGATTTTTTTTTTTTTTTTTTTTTTTTTTTTTTTTTTTTTTTTTTTTTTTTTTGAGACAGGTTCTCACTTTGTAGTTCAGGCTGGCCTTGCACTCACTACGTAGTCCAGCCTGGCCCCAAACTCACAGCAACCCACCTGCCTCAGCCTTCCAAGTGTGATTTAAAAAAAAAAAAAAAGCTCCAAATTTTCCAGGAGACTACATCTAAAAGGGGCACCAAACTTTATATATATTTCTGTATGTTGTGAATACCTCAGGCCATTTCCCAGAGTAATCCTTGAAATGTGAGTTTCACAGAATTAGAAAAAGTGTTATGTGAGAAAAAAAGAAAGAAAGGCTTGTGCTTCCTAACAAAGTTGACAAAAGGTGGGTGAAAAGTGAGACAGGTTTCTTGACTGAAGAACCACCTAGCGGCCTCTGTTGAGAGTGAGTGTTTCATACCTTGAAGTATGCCTTAGCAAAAACTGGCCTTTATTTCTGAAACGACCTTCAGTAAGTGAAGGTATTCTGCGTTGTGCCTTGGCTTTTGCCTCTCAGGTGAGTTAGCTACTTTGGAAGCCATGCTGTGGTATCCAGAGGAGTGCCTACAGCTGGAGAAGGCCTCTCGCGTCCTGGAGCGAGACCTCGCACGCCAGGTTTGCCTGCTCTGCGCTCCTCCGCGGGAGGAGGTGCGGTACGGGATGACCTGAAGTTCTCACGTGGAGAATCATCCCATCGAGGATTCACTTTGCTTCCTACTTCTCACGAGCGATCAGGCAAAGGTGCCAGGGTCCCTTTTCCACACAATGCCATGGCTGCCCTTCTAGAAGCTCTCTTCCTGTAAACACTGCCTTTCATGTGTAGTAATACGATTTCCTGTTAGAAGACAGCTACATGTGCATTCCGTGACCTCCGAGGGCCTGGCCCAAACGCACCTGTGCAGCACCACTCAGGGCGCTCTATGACTGTACTGGTACCGGGCACCTCCTTGGGCTGTGGAGTGATCACCACGCCCTGGTTTTCTCTTCGGAGCACAAGGAGGCTATCTACCCTGGACACCTAGTTACCACTGTGTTTATGACGTTAGAGATGCAAAACTGGTTTATCGCCCGTTATTAACTGCGTCGTGAACAATTGAATGTTGGAGACACTCCAGAATGAGCTTCCCTCTTCCTGTTCTCGTGCCTTATGGACTCCGAGAACATGAGGAGCAGGATGATGCTCCGTGGCTGTGTCTTCTCTGGGACTTGTGGGCGAGACTCAGCCAGCCTGCTGAGCATACGCATGCAGCTATTCCAACGGGAGGCTGAAGCTTCGCTGATCAGTGAACAGAATGAGCCGCAGCTGCTAGCTTAGTTCTGGCTGGAGTCAGAAGTTGCGACTTATGCTGTCTCCAAGGGCTGATAAAAGCTCTGATTCATGCATGAGCCATCCGGGCCATATGGGGTAGGCAACTCAGCTAGAATTGGAACTTTCTATTCCAATTTTATCGAGCCCAGGCAGGCAGTGCCTCTGATACCAATCCATCACCATTTTCTGATGATTAGGAGAATAGCAGCGTTTAAAGCCACACGCTTTTAATCTTCAGAGATATAATATGACTTATAATTCATTGGTAAGATTTGTGGAAAATGGCTAAAAATGATCCTCCCAACCAAACATCTGTCTCCATCTCTTTAGAAAAAGGCATTAGCCTCTGGCAGTCCCCTGCCCTGCTTCAGTGCCCTCAGGAAGGGCACTGGGCTAGCGCTTCTCAAACATTCCCATGGGGGCCCCCTAAGCAGGAGGATGACATCATCCAGAAAGGAATCCAGGAAGTGTTTCTGAAGATAGATGAAATTCCTTTGAAGGAACTCCTGTTTTCGTGTGTGTGTGACTGAACTCAGGGATATTACACTGAGCTACATACCCCTCCCTTTTTTGAGACAGGCTCTCACTAAGTTGCCCAGGCTGAGCTCAAATTTTTAATCCTCCTGCCTCAGCCTCCCCAAGTGCTGGGATTACAGGTGTACACCACCATACCCAATTTTTTTCACTTTAAAATGTAAATATTGTGTCCTACTCTTGGGATACTTACAATTACTTTACTAAAATAGTAAATATGAATTGAAGTATGTATATCACTCAGGATCTAGTCAAAAAACAGAAACCACACCCACTATTTTAATAGAGAATGTAACATTAAAAAGTTGGTCATTGAGTATTGATTACCTTAGAAATGTAAAAAGCAATTAACACACTAGAACTGGGGAACCAAGGAATGAGGTTGGGTTTAGGGGCCCTGGAAGCAGAAAGGAGAGCCCCCAAGGACTGGGTCAGAATCTCTAAGGTGGGGACATGAATGTCTGGGTTGGGGGCTTCTAAGTGATTGATAAGGCTGATTCTGACAAAGCAGGCACTGCTACTGAAACATCTGCTTTTTCCTCTGAGGTAAAGAACCATCACTAGACCCCAGGCTCAGTCACAGGAAACAGGAAGTAGAGCACTTCCTCCTCAGCCTGGCGGGCGCCATATTGGCAGAGCCTACAAGGCAGCTGCAGGTGAAGCAGAGCCATGTGTGTGGAGTCCCGGCTCGGGCAACACCGAGCTGACTGTGAGTGGGGAGGGGTGGAGCTGAGAGGCAATGACAACACCCGGGGCACTGAGCTACATCCCCAACCTTTTTTTAAGGTTTTTATTTTGAGACAAGAGTTCACTTATTTACTCTGGCTGGCTTGGAATGTCCTGCCCCAGCCTCCTGGAGTGCTGGAGTTCCAGGGATGCACCACCACACCTGGCTTACCTGTCTGTTTTCTGAATACAGCTCTAATTCAGCTGATGCTAGATGTTCCACCCTTCGTCATCCCCTGGCTTTATTTATTTATTTTGGTACCGGGAATCAAACTCATGACCTCGCGCTTACCAGGCAGGCGCACTGTAAGCTATATCCCCAGCCCATTGTGAGACAGGGTCTCACAATGCAGTGCAGGCTGGTCTTACCTCAGTTTGTAGCCCAGGCTGGTCTTAAGCTCACAATGCTCCTCCTGCCTCAGCCTCCCAAGTGTAGGGATTACAGGCATGTGCCATCACACCCAGCTCTTTATAAGTATTGTTTTTATAAAGGAGGACCCCAAGACAATGATATTGCTAAGACCCTATCAGGAGGAGGACAACATTGAGGAAGGAAGTGTGGGAGAAGGAAAGAAACTAGAATAGATTTGTGCCCAAGAGAAATCTGTGAGGATGTTGAGATGGGGCAGGCAGGCAGCACGGGGGAAGTGGCTGGCATTTCTGTGACTCTGACTACTCGTGGAGTAGTAGTCTGGTGGCTGTGAAATGGAAGCTTTGTAGCTCAATAATCCTGTGCAGACCCAGGATAGGATGGGCACCAGCCCTGCCCTGGGGAAAGCCAGCCTTTCTCTGTAGGAAGGAATTAGAGTCCCAGAGTCAAACACCTAATCCTCTCTTCCCTTCAGGGCTGTAACAGTGGGAGATAAGAGACCTGAACGTATTGCCATCTACCACAAAGCATTTCTTGACATCCAGCTCCCTTCATATAGATGAAATACTCTGTGCTTCTTGGCAGGGTGATGTTATTCCAATGCATGGTACATATAATTCACTCTCTTGCTGGGAGATGAATTATTTCTAATCTGATCACAGAAAAGACAAGTGAGTACCATGCTATGGACAGTGCTGTGGCTAGACCTCGTGTGTGTAGCACTGTTGTCAAGACACTTGCAGGCCCCCATAACTCTCCTGGAAAGGGGTCACAAGTCAGTTGGTAATTAAATATCCTCTTCATGATATCATGCATGATTTAATGAGGGCCAGACCCATCATAACAGACTGTTAATCTCAGCTGGCAGGGTTTTTTTTTTTCCCCTTTGTTTCATTTTCAAAGATTTTTATTACTGTAAGATATTTGGTAATATTCTTTATTAGGCTGATAAGTTTTGAATTGCTTTTCCTTTTATTATCACATTAGTTCCTTCTTAATGGTTTTACTAGAACTCAGAAGTCTCCCGAGTTTTAATAACCTCTCTTTTTTCAGTACTTATAGTGATGGAATTAATTGTATAAAATCATGATCCTTCACGGAATATGTCACTGGGCCAAAAGAAGAAAATTCAATAAGAAGAATTAGACCTTGAAGAGTGATTAACAATTCATCTTACTACAGATTTTTCACTTTAAGACTTTCATTTGCTTTGCAGGAGCACAATTTCTTTTCTTTCTAGCTCCAGCAATATTCTTTACACTGAGGAATACTTTGGAGTTGTCTAGACTGAAGGATAGTAAAATTAAACTTTTTAGACGTTCATCTGACTTTCTAAAAAAAACTTATATTAAGTGCTTTTTTATTCACATTAGAATATTCTCTTTGTAGCTGACTTTATTTAAGGGTCGACAACAATAAAATGAACTAAAGGAAAGTATCCAAGCTATCAATTAACCAAGTTTTATTAGTATTTTATTTTCCTTAATCCATGGTGATAATAATTTTAGTAAATGTCTACTAATTAAAGTATGGAGGTCAAATGTCTATTAATTAACACAAATTAATAATAAAATAGCAAAGTATCAGCTATGAGAGGACATGAAATAATAAAAATTTTAAATTATCTCATCTTAGGTATTATCAAACAATGAACCTATCAAGTGGAAATAAATAGCTAAGTTTTCAAAAAGGAATAAAGAACTGAATGCCCAGTTACAGGAATAAGAGTTGGGCAAATTAAAATTGTAGTAACCAAAAAGAATTATTATTAAATGAACAACTACTTTGTGTGATCAGAAACTCCTGCTTTTAACAATATATAAGTGGGGAGATACATAGATATATAATACATTAATAACAGTATTCTTTAGACTGAGGAATACTTTGGGGAAATATATATATCTCAGTTAAAGCCTGTACACCAGCAGCAAATTAAATCATTAGCCTCATGTCAGAATTTCCCTTCTAAACTTAACACACAACAGATGTGCAATAAATGTCTCTTAACTGAATGGGCTCCTTCAGGTGAAAGAGAGCCGAGCCATCCTTGGTGCTGTAAATTTTTCAACTAGTCAGTAATTGATGGATTTGATCTTTGGGGAGCTGAGTTATTTCTGAAGGTAAAAATAAGCAAATTATTAAGGCAATAACCAAAGTCACAAACTATGACTAGTCTTCGATGCATGTAAAACCAAACATAGTTTTTAACTTCTTCAAGTGCATCAGGTAAGCAAATAGCTTCACTACTGAATTCTACAAAATGTTTAAGTAAGAATTAACATCAGTCCTTCATAAACTCTATGAGATAAACTTCAAAAACTTAAAGAGGTAGGAATATTTTGCCACTCATTTTAAGCCCAATGTTACCCTAATGCCAAAACTAGACAAAGGCATCATGAGAAAAGAAGATTGAAGATCAGTCTCTTTTCTGACTACAAACACAAATACTAGAAAGTATTTACTAAAAATATGTACGAGGGGACTGGAAATTTAGCTCAGTGGCACAAGCGTCTGCTTGGCAAGCACAAGTGAGGTCATGAGTTCAATCCCCAGTACCAAAAAATAAAAATAAAAATATGTACGAGAAAGCAGAATCCAGAAATATATGAAAAATTGTTCACCATAAACAAATAGGATTCGTCCTAGGAGCACAACCCTGACTCAGTACATTAAAAAAACTATCAGTGTGATAAACCACACAGAGAAGAGGGGAAAGACCCACATGATAATTCCAAAAGCTATAGGCAATGAATCAGACAAAATCTGAGACCATTTTATAAGAACACTCAACAAACTAGGAATCCAGGGAAACTTCCTCATGCTGATAAGGAATCTGTGCTCCAAACACCACAGATAGCATTAAACTTAATGCTGAAAGACTGGAAAGATCAAAAATAAGACAAAGATTGCACTTATCATTTCTATTTAATATTGTATAGCACATCCTGGCCAGGAAAATAGGCAGGAGCATCTAGATTTGATCATATAATTTTGTGAATAAAAATATCCTAAGGGACCCATAAGTAAGCTATTAGGGCTGAGCATAGTGGCACATGCCTGTAATCCCAGCACTCAGGAGGCTGAGGCAGGAGGATAGCTTCGAGTTTGAGGCCAGTTTGGGCTACAGAGTGTGTTCAAGGTCAGCCTGAACTACAGAGAAGGCATACAAGATTTGTATGCTGCAACTATGACACCAACAAAAATTTTAAGACCTAGGTAGGGATTTAGCTCAGCGGCACAAGTGTCTGCCTGGCAAGCATGAGGTTGTGAGTTTGATCCCCAGTACCAAAACAAAAAAAATTTTTTTTGTAAGACCTAAATAAATATGATGTCCCACGTTCATGACTTAGAAGACTCAAAATTGTTAAGATACTGTTTTCCCATTTAATCTGTAGACTAAATGCAAACCTTTTCAAAATCCCAGTAGATTGGGGTTTTTTTAATTGATAAAATGGTTCTAAAATTTATGTAGAAAAGCAAAGGACTTGCAATAGCCAAAAGCAATTTTAAAACAATACAAAGTTAAAGACTCAATATCCACTTTTGATTTACCATGAAACCACAATTCTTAAAGACTTTATACTACCGAATAAAATAGAGGTAAGTAACTCAATGGAACATAAGATCCAGGCCAGAAATAGACTCAAATATATTTTATCTGTTGCTTTTCAAGACAAGTGCAACAGTAATTCAGAGGAAAAAGAATCATCTTTTCCACAAACAAAGTGAGGACTGTTGGACAGCCATACGGAAAGAAATGAAACTTAATCCATACCATCTCAACTACGCAAAAAGTAACCCAAAATGGATCACAAATATCAATACAAAACCTAAAATTATAAAGCTTCATAAATAGCCGGGCGTGGTGGTGCACGCCTTTAATTCCAGCACTCGGGAGGTTGAGGTAGGAGGAGCGTTGTGAGTTTGAGGCTGGCTTGGGCTACAATGCAAACGCAAGACCAGCCTGAGCTACATAGTGCAACCCTGCCTCAAAAAACTAGGGCCCGGAGTTTCACTCAATGGCTTAAGCGCTTGTCTGGCAAGCATGACATTGTAAGTTTGATCCCTGGAGCCAGAAAAAAAAAAAAAAAAAAAAACTTCACAAATAAAATGCAAAGGGAAATTCTGTGACTTTGACAGACTCTTTAGGCATGATCCAAAGCCACAATTGCCAAAATTGAATCAAAAAGATAAAAATTCTAAATAACCCAATATCAGTCAATGAAGTTGAAAATATAATTGAAAACTCCCCAACAAAGAAAAGGCTAGTTCCTGATGGGTCACTGCTGAATTCTATAAGAAATTTAGAGAGATCTAATCCCACTACTGATGAAAATCTTTAATAAAATTGAAAGATAAGCAGTACTCCCAATCTCATTCCTGGAAGCAAGTATTACCCTGACACTACAAAGAAGGATCTAACCAGTAAACAGAACTACAGGCCAATCCCCCTAATGAACATAGATGCAAAAGTCCTCAAAAAGATACTGGCAAACAGAATTAAGCAAATCATCAAGATTATTCATCATGGCCGGGCAGGATCCATCCTAGGAATGCAGGGATGGTTCAACATATGCAAATCAACAAATGTTATACACCACATCAACAGAGCCAAGGAAAAAAACCACAGATCATCTCAATAAACACAGGAAAAGCATTTGAAAAAGTCCAACACCTATTCATGATAAAAAAAAAAACCTACAGAAAAATTGGAATAGATGGTCTTTATTTCAATTTAATAAAAATCATCAATGACAAACCAATAGCCAAACCATACTAAATGGTCAAAAACCGAAAGCTTTCACTCTAAAACCAGGAAAAAAGACAAGGATGTCCACTATTACCACTCCTATTTAATATACAAGAGAGAGAAATAAAAGGAATAAAGATAGGAAAGGAAAAGGTTAAATTATCATTATTTGCAGATGACATGATATTCTATATAGAAGACCCCAAAACTCCATCAAAAGACTTATAGGTTTAATAACCAAATTCAGTTGTGTAGCTAGATACAAAGCTAACAATCAAAAATCAACAGCATTCCTGTACACAAACTACAAACACACCTTCACAGTAGCATCCCCCCAAAATGAAATACTTAGGAATCAATCTAACAAAGGAAGTAAAAGATCTATACATTGAAAATTACAGTATTCTGAAAAAAAGAGATCAAAGACGATCTCAGAAAATGGAAAGATATCCCTTGCTCATGAGTAGGAAGAACCAACATAGTGAAAATGGCCATATTCCCAAAATTGTTATACAGATTTAATGTAACCCCAATCAAAATTCCAATAGCATACCTCAAGAACTAGAAAAAACATTCCTACAGTTCATCTGGAAGCAGAAGAATTCTGCAAAGGCAGTCCTGGGCAAGACAGGGGGCATCACGATCCCCAACTTGAAATTATACCACAACTCTACTGTGGAAAAAACAAACCCGAGGATCAGAGGAGCAGCTCAGAAGATGGAGAAACAACTTCAAACACACTCAGCCACCTTACCTTTGACAAACACCCTCACTGGAAAAAAGAAAGCCTCTTTAATACGTGGGACTGCAGGGGCGGGGATGTAGCTCTGGGGTAGAGTGCTTGCCTGGCACGCACAAGGCCCTGAGATCAATTCCCAGTACCACAAAAAGAAAAAAAGAGTGGTGCTGGAAAAACTAGCTTCCCACATGCCAAAGACTAAAACTAGATCCATGTCTCTCACCATGCAGTAAACTAAAATGGAAATGGATCCGAAATCTAAACATTAAAATGGCAATACTAAATCTACTGAAAGAGAGAATAGGTAGAACTCTAGAAGACCTAAGTATAGGCAAAGATTTCATGATAAGTTTCTCTACTAATGAATGGAGAAACAATGTCAGGTACATTCATGCAATGGGACCCTACTCAATAAAAAGAAATAAGTATTCAGTAATACGAATGAATTTCAAATGCATTTCTCCAAGTAAAAGAACTTAGGCTCCAGGGGCTACATCTCTATGATGCCAAGTATATGACATTCTGAGAAAGGCCAAACTCTAGGGACAGAAAACAGATGGGTGGTCCCCAGGAAGTAGGAATGGGGGAGCGTCTGACTTCAAAGGGACACGGCATTTTGTGAATAATAAAGTTTTTCTCTACCTTGACTTTGATGATGGTTGTGTGATTTTATGAATTGTCAAAGTTCACAGTGCTGTGAACTAAAAAGCGTGAATTTTTCCCTAGGTAAATTATACCTCCATCTTTATGTGCATGCCTTTCATTATCTACCATTAGAACCTTAAAATACTAAGTTAAAACATTTCTGCATAGTACTTACACATGATGTCATCACCAGACTATACTTAGAATGTATTTTCCATTTCTTTTTTTTTTTTTTTTTTTTTTTTTTGAGGCACCAGGGATTGAACTCACAGCCTCGCACCTGCCAGGGCAGGTGCTTAAGCCACTGAGCCAAACTCCCAGCCCTGGTTTTTTGAGGCAGGGTCGCACTATGTAGCTCAGGTTGGCCTTGCGCTCGCGTTGTAGCCGGAGCTGGCCTCAAACTCACAATGCTCCGCCTACCTCAGCCTCCGAGTGCTGGGATTAAAGTCGTGTGCCACCACGCCCAGCTTATTTTCCATTTCTTTGGACAGATTTTTGCTTTTTTCTGAGCAAAGGATGGAAAACTGAAAGAAAAATATTATAAGACTCTCTTTGAAACTTTCTTCTGCTCTGGGGAAAATATTGTCTGTGCATTACAAATCACTATCCTTCATCTTTCCCTTCACATACATAAAATCCCCTTTCTTATTTTAATTCCAGCAATAGTTCATTGCTTCTGGGAAAGAATTCATCATAACCAATCCAAATTATTTTCATGTTTGCTCGCAGTTTGCAGAATTTGACCAATAGTCATATGGATAATAAAATAGTTGTTTGTTGATAGCAGCCTAAACATAATCCATTGTGTTTGACAGCAAAGTAATTCTCTTTAGGCCTAAAATAAAAACCAGACCCTTCTGTTTGAATGGAAACTGTCCTTTAATGGGATCAAACATGAATGTATGAAACAGCATCGAATAAAAACCAACCTGACGCAACAATCACCAAATGACTGAAGACACAGAGTCGCTCCCTGTGGGCGAAACTGCGAAGCAGAGTGAAATGGAGCTGTATCGGGCACCGCCTCGTCCTGGGGAACTGCTGAGCGGTGAAGCTTCTCTTCCTTTTGCCTCAGCGCTAGGAGGGTGGAAATGTTTTCCTTTCATTTACTGGAAGCAACAGTGATGCTGCATCAGCAGATAGGCTGCGAGATAAAACATAAAACATATATTTAAAAAAAAACACGATGATGCCGATTAAGTGTGAGCAAAACGAAACAAAGGAGAGCCTTCATCAGGGCGTGTATTTTGCAATTGAATGTTGTATTCAGAAAAATTAAAATGCAGAAGGAAAAGGCCTGACACCCCTTTGGGGACAGGAAAAGCACGCAGCACACACCAAGGCACAAAACCCAAGACGCAGGGATGAAAAGACAGCGAATGTCAGAGGGAGGAGGAGAGAAGCCAGCGGGTCAGGCCCTGGGTGCAAAAAACTGCTCAGTAGAAAAGACTGAGCACAAAGTTAGAGCACAGATGTGGTAAATGGGTCACTGATAGCTCGATTCAGAAAACTGTGACCCTCCAAACATGCATTGTGATTGATAAATGATAAATGAAAAACTGTTAGTAGAAGAAGAGGATCATCTAATTACTCATTATGCTAAGGGGAAACTTTCTCATTAAAACTTCCACATTGTGACTCACTTAGGAAGAAATTAATGTTACTGGAATTCTAGTTATAAAGAGCAAAAGAAGCCGGGCATGGTGGCGCACGCCTTTAATCCCAGTACCCGGGAGGCTGAGGTAGGAGGAGTGTTGTAAGTTCAAGGCCAGCTTGGGCTACAACGCGAGCACAAGGCCAGTCTGAGCTACACGGTGCGACCCTGCCTCAAAAAAATAAGGCTGGGAGTTTGGCTCAGCAGCTTAAACACCTACCTGGCAGGCGCAAGGTTGTGAGTTCAAATCCTAGTGCCGCAAAAAAAAAAAAAAAAGAGCAAAAGAAAAAATTTTACAAACAGAACAGGGACAGCTATGTTTTCCAACCAGGGTTTTTTCGATGCACAGGAAGACGACCCTGCCCATGACCCGCTCTAAACGCATCGAGTCGCCCAGCCTCTGAGGATACGTCGGTGCCCTGAGAATAGAGTGTCTGTGTGAATAAACAAATGAATTCTTCCTGGCGATGGTAGTGAAACTGTGTAGAACACAGAGCTGCCAGCATCTGGAGTGCAAAAATATTGTGAGTCTTGAAATGGTGAGAGAGACCTAGCGGGAGCCGGTCAAGAGTCCCAATTGCTTTTAAGAGTACAGCGGGAGAAAAAAAAAAAAAAAAAAAAAAACAGAGACAAGTACAGCATTGTATCAGTGGCTGGGAAGTCAGTGTCTCCGGATCGGTCCTCCTCCACTCCCAAGCAGCCACTGTTTATTAGGAGCACACAGTGATAGGTGGGGCTAGCAAAGCATTACAATTCGGCAGAAGACTCACACTCAAGAGGGCATAGGTGAATTTAAGCTAAGAAGGATCTTGTCCTGGAGTATAATCCTGGGATGACTTAAAAGGACGTAGATGATCCTATGGCAAGAGTCAATGGGAATGCGACCCTGCCTCAAAAAACCAGGGCTGGGAGTTTGGCTCAGTGGCTTAAGCGCCTGCCCCGGCAGGCGTGAGGTTGTGAGTTCAATCCCCAGTACCGCAAAAAAAAAGAGTCAATGACAAATCTCAAATAGGAGGTACGGATAGTCCCGAGCCTCCATTTTATCGCATAGGGAAGTACGCAAAATTAGCCACTGTGAATGTGTGGTCCCCAACAGAGAGCGACTCTAGAAACTGCAGACAGAAAGGAGCTTGACGCTGACCTGAGGAAAGGGCAGAGCCCGGGAGGACGCCCCATGTCCACAGAAGGGGAGCCGAGGCTGCGAGACACAGCGTGGGTCACTGGGGCAGGAACAAATCGCACCAGGCTGATTCACTTTAGTTCTTAAATTTTATATTTATTTATATATTTACCTACTATTACTACTATGGCAGAACTGAGAATCGACCCCAGGGTCTTTGCACTGAGCTACATCCCCAATCCTTTCTTTATTTTTTATTTTTGAAGCAGGGTCTCACTAAGCCCCTAACTTGCCCATCAGTCTGATCTCCAACATTCGCTCCTCCTGCCTCAGCCTCCCAGAGAGCTGGAGTTGCAGGTCTATCCACCATTCCTCGCAATTAGACTTAGAAAAAAATCCTACAACTCCAAGAGCACTAGGTCTGGGATAAAGGGGAATGGTGTGGCTGATGCAGTAAGACAGGTGTCCCCTCCCCACGGCCGGTCTGAGATACGCAGGCATGGCTCCCTGGGCAGCTCACGCGGGCTGACATCCCGGCTACACATCGACCCCGTGACCTCAGAGTCAAACCTGAGAATCCCGAGCCGGAAGGAGCATCACCGAGTAGAGTCTGAACTGAAGAACAAATCTCCGGGTGCCATCTGTGTCGGCCTCCATGGGAGAGACCCCAGCGGGCGGTGTCGGGCATCCGAGCACAGCGCGGGCTCTCTCGGGTTCGCGTTGTTTCTCACCGCCGACAGAGACGACAACGCGCCCACGAGGCGCAGAGCTGGCAGACACGGAGGGCGCACGGGGGCCACCGAGCGATCGAGTGGTCACGTTAGAATCCAGAAGGCCTAAAAACCTGCAGCAGCGGACAAATCTAATAGGATGAACATTTTAAAAGAATATATTGAAGGTTCTTCACCTGCTTCCAACACGTGAAACCCTCCTGGGTCAAAAAACACCTCCACTTCCGTGGTTTACACAAGAATACGATGTGGGCACCCGGACTGAGGGTGTGAGGACCCCGGCCTCTCTGAGGAGCAGCCCGGAGGAGCCCCGCGGCATCTGTGCTCCTCGGCACTGGGGGCCACGCCAGGGCTGCCTGACTCCAGGAGCCGCTGGAGAAAGGCAGTTTCTACCCTGGTTTCCGTGGGAGACAGTTCCCGCCTAGGGAGGGCTGGGTCTTGCGAAGAACACAGAACAGGTGATTCACCGCGGGTGAGAGAGGCCCAGAGCCCCACCTCGTAGTGAAGCCCTTAGATTTGCTCAGAGTGGGCTGGAAGGTGAAATTAAGGCCGAGAGATGAAAAGTGCTAAAAATAAATAAATAAGTAAAAAACAGGTTTCAGCTGAATACAGGAGTCCAAAGTAAAAACAGGCTGCCCTAAGAACCAGGAATGAATTGCCAGTCCCAGGATACACCTCTGCAGGGACTCCAGAGACACACAAAATACACTGCAGACTAGAGTTGATGATCCTTCAGAGTCGATAACCTAAATGTTCCAGTTAGTTCCATTTGTGTATGTCACTTGCTCTTCTGCCCAATAAGTCCTTTGTTAGACAACAAAAATAGCAAAACAGAAATCATTAGCTGGCTTTTTGTCACTGTGACAAAATACCTGACCTAAACAAATTCTAAAAGGAAGGGTTTCGGTTAACTCACGGTTCCAGAGGTATCAGTCCATGGTCAGCTGGCTGTCATGCTTGAAGCCTGCAGTGAGGCTCAGCATCATGGCAGAAGGGCAAGGCAGAGGAAAGCTGCTCACCTGGGGGC
>RJWM01022726.1:0-33265 GCA_004363535.1 Dasyprocta punctata
AAAAAAAAAAAAAAAAAAAAATTTAGCCGGATGTGGTGGTGCACGCCTTTAATCCCAGCACTCGGGAGGCTGAGGTAGGAGGAGTGTTGTGAGTTCAAGGCCAGCTTGGGCTACAGCGAGAGCACAAGGCCGGCCTGAGCTACATAGTGCGACCCTGCCTCAAAAAACCAGGGCTGGGAGTTTGGCTCAGTGGCTCAAGCGTCTGTCTGGCAGGTGCGAGGTTGTGAGTTCAATTCCTGGTGCTGCAAAAAAAAAAAAAAAAAAAAGACTCTCAAGTCCATAATAAACAACAATATATATTACATTTACACAACCAATTTTAGCATCATTTGGACTAACTGGGAACCCAGGTGGAAGCATGCTTTTTAAGTCTATTACCCAAATTAAACTTTGATTGAATGATCCAAGAATGTAAAAAAAAAGAGCAAAATTGTTGAGCTCAAAATAAAAGGTACAGCTGTTGAACAAATGAACAAACATGGACAGACAATCTGTACAGATTCGAACAGACATAGAAACAAACACAGAGTTGTTGGTGTCCACAAGAACCCTCTAAGTTCCCCCGAGCTATTTATACATTTATATCATGCTCCTTTGCTGAACTAGCTCGCTTCTTACACTCCATATTCTTGGGGCTGAAATACCCGTCACCTCCAACACCCCATGCCCTCAGGGCATTTAGGTGCTCTGTGCCACTTGGGCACTCCTGTACAGGTACTTGTGCTTTCGGCTCCACATGTGTGAATGACCACTAGCTCAGCTGACTCTCAACAGCTGCTTACAAATAAACTGGACAAAGAGACAGACAGATACACAGGCAGACTGACAAACATCTTACACAATCAGAGTGCACTCAAATATATTTTTAGCCAAACTGAATTATGCTAAGTTTTTACAATTGTAGAATTAGTAATTATAAATAGACTAGTCAGATTTTTTTGTAGGTCAATTAGCAGAGATCTCTTATAAAAGAATTTGGAAAAGACAAAATCTTATCTATAATTAACATATATTTTTATCATAGGACTTAGCATACACTCTTATAATCTATTTAGACCTTTGGTTTTATTTTTTGTTACCAACTTCTGGGCATCTTGGGTCAATTACATTTGGCTCTAGCTTCATCTTTTTCTATCAGTTGTGGCATGGTCTCCAAGGCATCACTGTCATAGGACTGAGCATCCGCTTCTTGAGAGATGGATTCAACTCCTTCTCTGGGTTTGGATTCATGATACAGCCGGACAGCACACATTGGCACCCAGATAGGCCATTTAGTATTTCCTGGAAAAATATAAGCATACCCTCGACCCCAAATTAACACTAGACTGGGTGCTTTGATTGTCCAGTATGAAGATCTTTCCAAAGGACTCTTCTTAGCCTTTATTTGACTGCATTATCTTTCTGCTGCAATAGTTACATCTTTATTAGAATTTTAAAACGTTAAATGGTATATATTGCCAAGTGAAATCTATTAGGAGGTGAACTCCCCCTTTTGTTTTTTGAAATTAAAATTGTGAGCATGTTTAACTAATTTTAGACCTGAAGATTATAAGGAACTTTTTTTTTTTTTTTTTGCAGCACCGGGGATTGAACTCACAGCCTCGCACCTGCCAGACAGACGCTTGAGCCACTGAGCCAAACTCCCAGCCCTGGTATTTTGAGGCAGGGTAGCACTATGTAGCTCAGGCCAGCCTTGCGCTTGCATTGTAGCCCAAGCCAGCCTCAAACTCACAACGCTCCTCCTACCTCAGCCTCCCGAGTGCTGGGATTAAAGGCGTGCACCACCATGCCCGGCTGATTATAAGGAATTTTTGTGGTAAAGTATAGAGAAAAAAACTGCATTGTGTATTTAGGCACCTTGGGCTCTCTCTTGCTGTCCTGACACATAGTTTGTGCTCCTGCTCTGGCCTAGAGGCCCCACTATTGTTGGAGATGCAAGGAATAGTGCAGTGCAAACTTTTGATGCATAAAGCGTGTGTGTAGGTGATGGGAAAAACCGGGTTGGCTTGGGTGCACCAGAGCCTTGTCCCACTTCTCCTCAGCCATGTCCTGCCTTCTGGCCTGGGCTGAGTGCTGCAGTGCCACTGGTGGGGCAGCCACTGAAAGGCTTGGCAGGCCGCAGGGGAATTTGCTTCTCAGCACACGGGAGGCAGGGCTGCAAATCTCAGCTCCACAACACAAAACCTGCCTCACAAGCCAGGCCAGGACCCCCCAGGGGAAGTTCTCTGTGCCTTATGCCACTTATATGTATTTTTAAAGGCAAAATCCTGAAATGGTCTTAGACCCTGATGACTAGAAATCAAATTTTGGGATGTCTCTCTGACCCATTGAAGGAAGTCTCCTCCACACCCTTGTGGCTACTATTCTAAATTGATCATAAATTTGTAACTCAAAAGCAAGTCAATTTGCATGACGCTTTGCATCCCTCCAGGTTACATCAATTTAGCACCTTTATTAGGGTGAGAAACATTGCTCACACCTATAGATCTGTAGTTGTCACATCCAGAGGCCATGCTATCGGCCAATGGTGCTGGGCAATAATTGAAGCATTTGTTCCTGTGTCTAAAAGCCCTTTAAATGCATTTTGCTTTAATTATCAATTTTATCTAAGGGTGATCCTGCTTAATCTGTTGAACCCAGTAAGTATCAGAAGACCCAAAACCCTTACATACCCTTTATTTATTTACAGATTTTCCAATTTTTGTCAAGGGAATAATAACCAATCAAGCAATACAAGAATCTGGGGTGATTTGAACCCTGTTTTGAGTAGATTGAACCATAATCTTGATTTCCCCTTGCAGCTGAAACAAGCAACATTGTTTCTTCATCTCTTTTGTTTGGGTCAAGCTCCAGCTTTGGTGGAGTTCTTTGGTTCCCTCCCCTGCTTGGGGGTCCTGAGAAGTAGCCAGAGTAGCAGAAAGTAGCAGTTTCTCCCTGTTAAATAACCCTTTAAAATCTTTAGAGGTCCAGCTAGATTTGTGTTGGTTTTTATACCTAATGGTGTTTTCCCATTTCCTCCAAAGTATGTAAATTTACAATTCCTTCTTCTGGAAACAAACTGAAGAAATTTATCAATTTAGTGTAGTGTCAGTGTATTGAAAATTAAAATTGACTTAAGAAAGCAAAAAAGACCTAAATAAACGTAGAGTTACATTAATCATAAATTTGAAACAAGTACCCCTGAAGTAAATAATTTTGAAAAACATCGGCACTTGAGAATTTATACTACCAGATGTCAAGACTCACTACAAAGTCATAGCGAGACAGTGATATGCTAGAGTCAGTCAATTATCGGCTCATGAAAGCCAAATGTTGAATTTTTAGAAGTTTTACAGGTTAGTTGTTGTTGCATTGGTTATTCGAAATTGTCTTTTTGGGGGGTATTTTGTGAACAAAAATCAGCAAACCATAAATCAGGACCACATTATCCCCCAACCACTAGGAGCCTGCTGGGCCAAGCAGGGCCTTGCCATCTCAAGGAAGTTGGATTGTACTCTTTGGCAGGCCTGTTGTAGACCCTGCTGGAAGTTTTTCTTCTGGAATAGGAAGGCCTTCCACATCTGTTTTAAATTTACATGGAGTGGCCCAACAATACCTTCATCTACACTTTGGACAGATAGTTGAAGGTTTTGTTGAAGGGACAGAGAGTGACCATGTTGCCCCTACAGGTGCAGCGGCACAACTTTTGGCAAAATGTCCCCTTCCCTGCAACAAAAACAAGTAACTTTGTTTTTTTCTCTTTCCTTTAGGCTGTGAACTGATGGCCGGAGTAATTGTAATTTGTCTCCGAATATTAGGGATTGGAAGTTTAGTAACCGGGTAGATATGCTGAAAACCCTCTATGTACCCCCTCACCCATCTGGCTTCTTTTAGCATCAATTGCAAGGGAGATGGAGACACGGGCTCTACTCCCTGAGAGGTGGAAGTTCCAACCTGTGACGCAGCAAAATTTGTTTGAGTAGAAAAGGCAGGAGTTGCGGCTTGTGGCTCAGTTGAGGTTATCAGGGTGACTGTCATTCCACCATCTTTTCCCTGCTGGGGACTCGATTCTGAAACAGTGCCTGGAGCCAGTTCCATCGTGGTTGTCTCAAGAAGCTTATGATCATTAAGACCCTGTATAATCCAGATTCACAGAAGGAATGTAAATGCTGGGATCAAGCATACAATAGAGTTCCTTATACATTTGTGATTCTCTTGAATATGTTTGTCCCATAGTTAGACAGCTGATATAATCAATGTCTTTTTTTTTCAAGGGAAGGCATTTCTCACAAAACAGTTTATAACTGGCCCTAGAGAAGAAGGGAGTTTCAATGCCCCATGCTTTATACCTGACGAAGCCAATATCAATACACTCCAGTGATGACTATTGACCTATACCAATTCACTTCTCCCCCTAGTTGTGCACACATGAGAAGTGTCCCCTTGCCCTCAATCTCTTACCCCATCCATGTTCTGGCACCATATGCCGTGACCCACGTGGCTCCTGAGGTTCTTGGGGTGAAGGACCGCAAGAGGATGAGAAAAGTAAAGACAGAGACAAAGCTGGAGTCAGGCAGAGCCCTTACTCTCCTGATGGGAGGAAAGGTACTGGCCCCTCACTGCAGGGGTGTTTATTTATACCTTTTAGCAACCTAGTGTCACATGACACCCTGTTGTCCTAGCAACCCACTGCTCAGATTGTCTTGGGGCTAGGTGTTCTCTAGGCTGAAGTAGTTTCTTCACGTGACTTGCCCTAGGCTCTCTTTAAGAAGGTGACAGGGAAAGAGAAGGGATGGGATGGGAAGGGACAGGACAGGAAAGGAAGGGAAGGGAAGGAGGGAGACAGAAGATAATGATTTGGGTGGTGATTAGTATTATAAATACCAACACTTGTTTGAGCAAGCGTTCACTAGAATAAAACCATTCACAGAAAAAGAATGTAAAGACAGAACTCTGATCATCACCAGTGTTAAAAAAGCTGAGAAGGAAGGAGCTATGAGTGAAGGAATTAAAGGAGGAAGTCTCCTGCTGTTAGGACTGATTTAGTTCCTTTTGGCAGTTAACAGTCTTCACCAGCATTTGAAGCAGAAACATCAGAGAGGGTGACAGAACCAAAGGAATTAAAAAGCGAGGGAAGGCATGGTCCTGTCAGCAAATAGTTTTTTTCCAGGAGCTTGGCTGCAAAAGGAAGGACCTAGACAGGTCATGTGTTTGGCTTAACAGCTCTAGGATAGCTCCACTGTTACTTAGTGACTTGTTTCTTTCCCCGTCCTGAAACTCAGGGAAGAATTATGTTTCTCAGCCTACATACGATGTCCTGATCCCTCCAGGATTTTACGACCAGCACAGATGAAAGTGATGCTGTACTACTGACTGGGCTCCACAATTAAGACTGGAAGAGCCTGGTAGCACTGGAACAACACCCAAGGTATAAAGTAAAGGGGAAGAGCTCTTGGCTTGAGGAGCAGAAATAGGTTTAAGATGATTTTAGCTGGGAGAGAGTTGGGGGTTTCAAAACCTAAATAAGATCATTTGCCCATTAAGAAAATCATGTCTGTTGGGAATTAAAAAGGGTCCCTGGGGGAGGATTCAATAGACATGACTCCTCTGGGGCAGCAAGAGTGGGAACTGACCCTTTAGGTAAAGCAGCACCCATTCTACAGCTATGATTCTGAGTTTGGGACCTATTTTACAGTTGTCAATTCTTAACAAGTAATTTTGTCAACACTTGGCTCCAAGAACCCCCACTTACCTTCACTGACTAGGGAATGTTAGTGGTCTCAGAAAAGGTCTGAGTCCTGGAAATGTATGCCAGCGTCCTTAGACTTTTCTGTATTGTCAAATCTCAAAATGTTTCAAACATCTGTAATACAGAAAAAAGTGACCCAAGAAAAATATTCATCTATAGAGTATCACACAAAATCATAGTTGTCCTGGACAGGAATATTTTCTTCTTCTTTATTAGAATGTTGGCGATACATAATGGACAGATTCATCATGGAGTGTTGGTACATACACATATCGCATCTTGATCTTCTTTACTTCATCTTCCTTCCCTTCCATCTCCCCCATTCCTAGTTGCCCTTCCTATCTTCCCCATCCTTAGGTCTCCTTCTCATCACCACCAAGTCTATCTCCTGGTTTCCTATCATCTTGCATTTTGCTCTTTAATTGTTTATGCTTTGTGTTTCTCATATAAGAGAAATTGTGATATTTAACCTCCTGTGTCTGATTTGAACTCAAAGTGCATCTATTTTCCTTCAAATGACTCAAATTTATCCTTTATGGCTGAGTGGTACTCCATTGTGTATATATACCACATTTTCTTTATACATCTGATATATTATATATCTATATGGGCACGTGTATCTCCTTTCATCTATTGATAAGCATATAGGACACTTTCATAATTTAGATTTCAAATTTGCTGCTGTAAACAGGGGTGTGCTGTATCACTGTAGATACATTGTCTTTAACTCCTTCAGGAAGATACCTAGTAAGAGAATAACTAGGTTGAATGAAATTTCAATTTTTAGTTTTTTTGAAGAAACTTCATACCGATTTCCATAATGGGTGCACTAGTTTACATTCCCATCAGCAACACAGAAGGGCTGTTTTTACCCACAGCCTAATTAGTATCTGTTATTATTTGATTTCTTGATGATAGTCATTTCTGGAGTAAGATAAAACCTCAGTGTTGTTTTAATTTGCATTTCTCTAATGGTCAGAGATGCTGAACATTTTTTTTCATGTTTTTATGTGTCATTTTTTCTTCTTCTGAGAAGTGTCTATTCATTTCAGGTGCCCACTTTTTGACTAGTTCTTTTATTTTGGGGGGTCTAATTTTTAGTTCTTTATATCTTCTAGATATTAGTCCTCTGAAAAGTAGCTGGCAAAATTTTGTTTCCATTGTGTAGGTTGTTTCTTCACTCATAGTTATTTCCTTTGCTGTGCAGAAGTTTTTAATTTGATATAATTTGATTTGTTGACTGTCAGTGTTATTTCTTGTACAACTGGGGTTCCATTTAAAAAGTCTTTTTCTGTACCGATGTCTTTAAGAATTTTATCTATTTTCTCTTCCAGCAGATTGTTTCCATTTTATTTTATTTTATTTTATTTTTATTTTTATTTTTGCGGCACCGGGGATTGAACTCACAACCTCGTGCCTGCCAGGGCAGGCGCTTAAGGCACTGAGCCAAACTCCGGGCCCTTGTTTTTTGAAGCAGGGTCGCACTATGTAGCTCAGGCCGGCCTTGTGCTCGCGTTGTAGCCCAAGCCAGCCTCAAACTCACAACGCTCCGCCTACCTCAGCCTCCCGAGTGCTGGGATTAAAGGCGTGCGCCACCACGCCCGGCTTTGTTTCCATTTTAATATTTAGATCTTTGATGCATTTTGATTTCATTCTAGTACAGGGCGAGAGATATGGATCTATTCATTATTTGCATGTGGATAACCAGTTTTCTCAGTGCTGCTTTGTTAAAGAGGCTATCTTTCCTTCAGTGCATGTTTTGGCCCCTTTGACAAGATCAGATGGCTGAATGTTTCTGGGTTGTTTCCGCATCCTCTGTTTGGTCCACTGAGTCACACACCTGCTTTTGTGCTGGTGCCATGCTGTTTTTATCACTGAGGCTTTGTAATATAACTTGAATCCAGGATTAAGCTGCCTTCTGCTTTGTTCTTAAAGCTCAGGATTGCTTTTGCTACTCTTGGTCTCTTCAGGTTCCAAAAATTTTAGGATTTTTTTTCTAATTTTACCAAGAACACTATTGGTATTTTAACTGCTATTGTATTAAATCTATTATTAGTTTCGATAATGTGGCCATTTTGACAGTATTGGTTCTGCATATCCAGGAACAGAATATCTTTCCTTTTTTTTTTTTTTTTTTTTTTTTTTTTTTTTTTTTTTTTTTTTTTTTTTTTTTTTTTTTTTTTTTTTTTTTTTTTTTTTTTTTTTTTTTTTTTTTTTTTTTTTTTTTTTTTTTTTTTTTTTTTTTTTTTTTTTTTTTTTTTTGGCTTTCCATTTTCTGATTTCCTCTTTTTTCAGATTACTATAGTCTTTAATTTGTTTTATTAAGTTAATTCTTAGGTATTTAAAATGTCTGGAAGTTATTATGAATGGGATTGTTTTCCTGATTTCTTTCTCTGTGGGTTCACTGTTGTTATATAGGAATGCTGTTGATTTCTGTGTATTGATTTTGTATTTTGCTACCTTTGATGAATTTATTAGCTCTAAGAATCTTTTCATGACCTTTTTTGGGGGTATTCCATGTAAATGATCATTTCATCTGCAAATAAGCATAGTTTGACTATCTTTCCTGTTTGACTGTCATTTATTTATTTATTTATTTATTTTTGTGGTGCCAAGAATTGAACTCACAACCTCATGCCTGCCAGGCAGACGCTTAAGCCACTGAGCCAAACTTCTGGCCCTCTCGTTTATTTCTTTCTCTTGCCTGATTGCTCTGGCTAAACTTTCAACTACTACATTTGAATAGGAGTGGTGAGAGTTGACTGGCTTATCTTGTTACTGATTTTAAAGGAAATTATTTCAGTTTTTACCCATCAAATGATGTTGGCAGTGGGTTTGTCATAAATGCTGTCTTAGTTACTTTTCTTGTTGTTGTGACAAAATACCTGGCACCCAGCATTAAAGGAGGAAAGGTTTATTTTGGGTAACAGTTTGTAGAGGCTTTGGTTCATAGTTGGCTGACTCCAAGGCAGGGTAGAAAAGCAGAAAGGCATGGCAGAAGGAAAAAAAAAAACAGTTCCTGGTAGGCAGAAGGCAGGAATGCAGCAAACCAGCATAGCAGTGAGGAAGCAGCAGCAAGAGACAGCAACAGCCCTGTTTCTGTTCTTTTTATTCTATCCAGAGATTCACCTGCCATTAGGGCAGGTAGCATTCACAAGGTGGGGCATCCTTAATCTTAGCATCATACCATGAATCACTCTCAGCATCACATCCTTAATCCCAGCATCACACATTCTAGATCCAGTCACTTCCAAAACACTGTACCTATAACCACATCAGGCTTTGGGGAGATATCTAGATACAAGCCTTAACAAATGGCTTTTATCAATTGTGATACAATTCTTCTTCTGTACCTGTCTTTGTCAGTTTTTTTTATCATGAATGGAAATTGGATTTTATCAAAGGCTTATCCTGTATGTTGAGATGATCCTGTGGTTTTTTCCTTGCTTCTGTTTATGTGATGTATTATAATTATTCATTTATGTCTGTTGAACCATTCTTGTGTCCCTGAAATGAAGCTAACTTGGTGATGATGTTTGATCTTTTTAATGATTGTTGCATTCTGTTTGCCAGTATCTTGTTGAGAATTTTTGCATCTATGTTCATTAAGGAAATTGACCTATAGCTTTTTCTCTCTCTTTTTCTTTTTCTTTCCTTCTCTTTCTTTTCTTTTCTTTTCTTTCTTTGTTCCTTCCTTCCTTCCTTCCTTCATTTTTTGTTAAATCCTTATCCTACTTTGGTATCAGAGTATTGCTAGCTTTCAGGAATGAGTTTCGCAGTGAACCTTCGCTTTCAATTTCATGAGAGTTTAAAGAGTAGACATTAGATCTTCCCTGAATTTCTGGTAGAATAATGCAGTGAATTCATCAGCCTCCTGGTTTTGCTTAGCAAGGTTTTTATTACTGTTTCTATTTTATTGTCTGTTCTTTGTCTATGGAATGGAGTTCTTTAAGGAGGGACTATTAAACTTATCTGTTACAGGCAATACTCAGAAATTCAACCAGTAGAGCTATGGCCTGTACAATCTTAGCTATAGTCATTACGTTGTGTTTTTCTCACTCTTGAGAAATAACTATGATATTTTTATGCCAATGTAGGCTTCCAGAACTTTGCTGAAAGTGTCCCCAGAAAATCACCAGTGAACTTTGCTATTTGACACTGTTTCATATCTCTTTCCTTCCAAAACAACAGAGATTTTATGTTCAAAATTATCAAGCACTTTTCTGGGTGACAGTAAAATAAACTCAAATTTGACCATCTCTGTCTTCAAGGGATTTGCAATCTAGTGACCAAACAGGGAAAACAGTACAGCTGATATTTTTGCGAGATCAAGTATGAGGTAAGACTCAGTCAAAACAATGGAACCACTATAGTGATAATAAACAGTTTACTATAGGAATTAGCCCTTACATAATTGTGGTAGCTAGAAAGGACATCTGTATAAATTCTTGCTTCTATAAGTGGTATTAATCCCAAGTCTCTAGCTCAGCAGGGTTATCATTTGGAAAGGAAATCTACAAGTACAGACAGAAATGGAAAAGGCAAACTGGAATCTCCACCCCTCTTTCCTCATCTCCAACTTCATGATACGGATGACCTGCAAGAAAAGTTGTCACCTAAGAGTTGGAGGAGAGAAAAGAGTTTTGGGTCCAGTTCCAGCCCACACCAACCAGTGAGATCATCACATTGGAGTATTCCCTCTAAACCACTTATGCCTTCCAAATATCACTGCATATTTCTTCATACAGATCCATATAGAAAATCTAGATCAATACAGAAAAGAAGGTTCTAGAAAATACAAGAATGAATTGGTCTGATTCTTAGTTTTTGATTTATGTAACTAATAATGCTCCATTGCATTTGCTGAGATAAAGAACTAGGAAAGATGACCAAGGTTGGAGAGGAAGGGCAGGGAAATGATGAGTTCAATTGTGCACATGTTGAGTTTGAGACATCTCTGTGGAGTTGTTAAATAAGCAGTCTCTTCTGTACATTTGAAACTCAGATATTAGGCCTGAAGATATAAACTTGGCAGTGATCAGTATTTAGCTATTAAAACTGTGCTATTAGATGGGCATGGTGGCTCATGCCTATAATTCCAGTACTTGCAAGGCCACACCAGGAAGATAAAGAGTTTGAGGCCAATCTGGGCTACATAGCTAGACCCTGCCTCAAAAAGCAGAAGCAAAACAGAACAAAAAATCAAAAACTGTGGTTTGGATGAAATTTCCTAGAGAGTATAAGGACAAAAGAAAGAAGGTGCCTCTAGTGTTACACCTCAAGATGTTCTATTATTTAATAACTTTATTGAGGAAGATATGCTTGCAAAAGAAAGCAAAAACAAAACAGAAAGCAGTTGGAAATGAGGGAAAGTCAAACATTTGTGGTCCCAAGGAAGAAAAAAAAAAAAGACAAGAATATTCTAAGAATGCATTATTTCAAATAAGACAATTTATTTACATTTCTTTTTATTATAATGCATTTGTCTTAACATTCTTGATTTGCATAAACAATTAGAAGGCTTAATTGGGACTCATAATCAAAAGAGAAGATACACACAGATATCTCTACCTACATACTGGATTAAAGCTATGGGTGCACTTCCAGACAAAATGGATGTGTGTTCAAGCATACAATTTAGATCCACCTCTGCCTGCTGGCCAGCTACAGTAGAAAGCTTGCTTCCTGCAAGCAGCCACTGGGAACAGGGACATGCAGCTAGGTAAGCCCAGTGCACTCCACCCACAGGCCACCATTAGAGGCTCTTGCTTCCTTCCGGCAGCCATCACCCACCGGGAGAATCAGACACACACACCCCTGTGTGCCTGCCACCGTCTCAGGCATTCCAGTGTAGACATGCAGGCTGAGAGAAGTAGCCCCACTACCGTGCACCCCTGGCCATCAGGGAAGCCCCAGTGTAGCTGCACAGGTCTGGAGAAGCCTGCCCCACAACCTGCTATCTCTCTGTAAACCCGGGGTCAGAGGAACACAGGTGCCTGTCCCATTCCCCAACACAGTGGAGGGGCAGCCAATGTCGGAAGTGCCTGTGACCCCACAACCAGCTTGTTGGGAGGAACCCAGGACAATGTCAAGACAAAAGAGCAAAATGCAATCTCAGACCTCCAGCCCACACAGAACAAGTCTGGGTGACACAGTCATGGAAAAAAACAGAAGTCACACACCTGAAACCTCCAAGAGGATAACAACTGAAGTAAAGAAACAACTTCATGAGACTGTAAAAGTAATCAGATCAGAAATAATGTCTCAGGTAAAAGAAGAAATCACAAGCATAATGAAAATTGCTGAGCATATCTAAAAAAGACAGATTCGAAAAAAGAGGAGCATAGGAAAATGATGTAAACCTTGAATGAACAATGTAGAAAGGAATTACAACACATTAAAAAGATTCAAAGTGATATTCAGGAAATTAAAAAGTCAATTGAAAGCTATCAAAACCACTTGAAAGAGACTGAAAATAGATTTTCAGACGTTGAAGACAGGGTTGCAGCTAGCGATCATGAAAGGAATGATCTTTTTAAAATAACAAGGAACCAGGAAATAACAATTCAACAACTGCAAGACGATGCAAAGAGAAATAATTTAAAAGTGATAGGTATTAATGAAGAAGGAGTCAGCACAAATGATATAAAAAGGTTATTTACAGAAGTAATAGCAGAAAACTTCCCAAACATGGGAAAAGGATCTGGTGTACAGATAAGTGAGGCATATAGAACTCCAACTAGCCATAACCAAAGTAAATCTACATCCATACATATAATAATCAAAATCCCAGAATTTCAGCACAAGAACAGAATATTAAAAGCTGTTAGAGAAAAGAAACAGATCACCTATAAAGGAAAACCCATCAGGATCACAGCAGACTTGTCAACACAAACCATCTAGTCAAGAAGAGTTTGGAGCAAAGTGTTTCAAATGCTGAAAGAAAACAACTTCCAACCCAGATTGATGTACCCTGAAAAGCTGTCTTTCAAAATTGATGGAAAAATAAGATACTTCCATGATAAAGAACAACTGAGGGAATTCATGACCACCAAACCAACCCTACAGTGAGTGCTGAAGAATATTCTAGAGAGATAAAGATGACCATGGTTTCAGGAACAGCAGCAGAGGAGGATCGTCAAACAGGACAGGCAATTAAATGAAGGGGAAAAGCAGAGGGTCAACAGCAGGTGGATAGCATGGTAGAGATGAACCAATGTGTGCCAGTTGTAACCATTAATGTAGGTGGCCTCAATTCACCAATAAAAAGAAACACAGGCAGAGTAGATCAAAAAGCAAGATCCATCAATATACTGTGTACAAGAAACACATTTAACTCAAAAGAAAATTCATAGACTGAAAATCAAAGGAGAGAAAACAATTGTTCCACATAACAGGAGACCAGAAAAAAGCAGGGGTAACTTGCCCATCAACTACAGAAAGGATAAGAAAGATATGGTATTTTCATAAAATGGAAAACTACCCAGTTATAAAGTACGATAATCTCAAGGCTTTTAGAGATAAATGGATGCAACTGGAGCTCATACTCATGGGCAAAACAGTTTTGAACTCATACAGGTGGACACTAGCATAAAAATAAGAAGGAGTTAGTGTGATCCAAAAACACAACACATATTATAAAAGTGATAGGGGAGGAAACACCTAGGAGGAGAAGGTGGTAACCAGTGTCAATTTATTATTGTCTTGTCTTGAACTCTTGTAATGTTCTCACAATTTTGTTAGGCTTGGTTCTATTCTGTCTTATTTTGTTAGATTTTACTGTGTCTGATGGTATGGGCAGCTATTTTGAACATAATGGGATGTATTATGATAATCATGGTTGGTTTCCTATTATCTTGTTTTGAAGTCCTATAATGCTTTCATTCTTTTGTTTAATTGGTTTTATTTTGTTTGATTTTATTATGTGTGATGGTATGAACAGCTATTTTGAAGAAAACAAGACATTACAGTAACCATTGTTCATTTTCTGTTATCTGGTTTTGAAGTCCTATAATGCCTTCATTCTTTTGTTTTGATTGGTTTTAGTCTGTTTTCTATTGTTCAGTTTCGTTGTATATGAGGGTGTGGACAGCTACTTTGAAGAGAACAAGAGACGTTATGGTAGCCATTGTTGATTTCCTATTGTTTTGTTTTGAAGCCCCATAATGCTTTCATTCTTTTGTTTTGATTTGTTTTATACTATTTTGTTTTGTTGGATTGCATTGTGTGTGAAGGTATGGACAACTATTTTAAGAAAACAAGAAACATGGTTGCCACTGATGATTTCCTTTTGTCTTGTTGTGAAGTCCTGTATTGCTTGCATTTCTATGTTCTGATTTGCTTTGCTCTGTTTTGTTTTGTTTTGCTGTATTCTCTTTAAAATATATTAAAAGAAAAAAGTTCAAAAAAATCATACAATTTAGATACCAATGGGCTTATAAGTTTTCTGAAATATATCCTTAGCTTCTCTAGGTGACCATAAACACTTACAGGTTAGAAGGTCTTATGAAATGATGATCATGATATATAGAATATTACTGGTTCTTATTAGTTGTGTGTAGAATCAATGAATTTTTGTCTTAAACAGAAGAAGGGCAGGCCTGATACCTTTGAATTTCATTAAAGGTTCTAGAATTCAGTCCTTTGGTGATGTCCATGATAATGATGATAGGAAAAGTGACGAGGAAATTATTTGGACTTACTACTTGTTGCTGAGTTCCTTTACCTTCATTCTGCTGTTTTCTTAAGAAAGTTTTCATCAGGTAAGAGACTACATAAAAAGCCTGCTAGCAACTTCCTGAATGTATCCTTCAAAGCCTCCTTGACTTGCTCATTGCGCAAAGCGTAGATGAATGGGTTCAGCAGTGGTGTTACAAATGTTGTTATCATTGTCACTGCCCAGTTAGTGTCCACAGAGCCACTCTGTGATGGTCGCACATAGAGAAAAATGGCACTTCCATAGAAGAGGGTCACGACCATCAAGTGGGATGTGCAGGTGGAGAAGGCCTTCTGGCGGCCTGAAGCAGAAGGAATGCGTAGGACAGCCAGGATTATGTGGCCATAGGATGCAGCAGTAATCATCAGTGACGATATGATAACCAGAGAGGCCAGGACAAAGTCAGTTTCCTCCAACTTCTTGGTGTTGGCACATGCCAGCTGGAGCAGTGGGCCACTGTCACAGAAGAAGTGCTGCACCACAGCGCCCTGTTTACAGAAAGGGAGCAAGGCCACAGCCACTGTGGGACCAAGCACAGGGAAGAGTCCCCCCATCCAGCAGGCCAAGGCCATGCGAGAGCACATAGCTCCACTCATGAGCAAGGGATAGCGCAGAGGATGACAGATGGCCAGGTAGCGATCCATAGACATGACAGCCAACAGGAGAAACTCCGAAGCCCCAAGGAAGAAATAAAAATAAAATTGAGTAATACATGCCCCAAAGGAAATGGTGTGTTTCCTTGAGAGGAAATTGCTCAGCATCTTAGGAATGATGACGGAAGTGATCAGAATCTCCAGGCAGGACAGGTTACCCAGGAAAAAATACATGGGGGTTTGTAGACGAGCATCAGCTCCTACCACTCCCACAATCAACACATTGCCTGTCAGAGTCAGCAGGTAGACAAGAAGGAACACAGAAAACAGTTCCATTCTTGTGCTATTGAGTTCTGGGAAGCCTTCCAGGACAAACTCTGTCACCCCACCACTCTGGTTCCCACCAAAAGCCATTGTCTTTTTTACCTAAGCAACAGTATGAACATGATCCTGGTGAGAATAGTCTTTTTTTTTTTTAACAGTTGTGAAACTTATTTTTCCATGGTGTGGTACACATATCCTGACTAGCTCCAATCACAGATCCTGTTAATATACAAAGCACCTGAAATCATCACCTGATTGACTGTAGAGCTGGAGAAGCTTCTCTGTGAAGGGTAGCTAAAGCTGAAGTAAGAAATTGCCAGGAGGAGCCTCTGTCTTCATACCCCCTATTCTCAGATCTTAAATGATGCTACCTCATTATTGTAATAGCAACATCAATGAACATATGATTTGGTAAAAAAAAAAATACCAGAAAAATGATATTTGTGAAGAATATGACTCCCATCTAACCAGAATCAGAACTTGAGCCAGATGCCTATCTTTGAATTCCTGCACTTCCACTTACTGGCTGAGTAGCGCTCTGTGCTCCCCAATTATAAAATTCTGCAAGGAGCAAATTGAATAATAACGAAAAGGATTTAAAACAGTTTCTAACACTAAACTGACAAATGATGTGGTAGGAAAAGCCCTGGCCTACAAGTTAGTACACTGGAATCTAGGCTTGGCCTGCTACTACCATTGGAAAACTACTAAGAAGGTGAGCCCATCTTTGAACTTCAACTGCCCAGAAATACAATGAGTCATAGAAATCTGTCCATTCACACAGCTAATACACGAAATTATCCTTTTCATAGAGAATTTTCAGAACAACCCAAGGGTCTAGAATTCAAATCTCCACAAAATACTTGCATTTCTATGTCAAGTTGTGCCATGCAAAAAAGGGAGAAAGGAATAAATTATATTGAGTCATTCAATCCACCACTCTAATCTATCATTAGTACAGTTATCCGCAGGTACTGATTCAGTATCATCTTCAAGGTAAGTATTATGGGGGATATTAAGATGATTTCCTTAAGCTTTTTCCATCCACGATACTATTCCTATTGAACTACCAGCTCAACACCCTTTTGCAAACTTGGGCTTTACTAACTTATTTGTCAGGAATTCCTGGCTGTAAATATTAATGGCATCAGAAATGAACTTTGACTCAAGTTCTTGAAGTTGTGAAGACTGCAACTTACAAAAAGCAAATGAAGTGCATTCTGAAACACTTTTTAAAAAGCCTCAATTTTCAGGAGAATGCTGGTTACTCATAACCCCACAAAGTATAAAAATTAATTTTAAGAACCTCAGTTCTCTGTCAGTTCTGTGATTCTCTAGCCTACCCCAAAAGTTCTCAGCAAAAATTAGTCTCAACTTAAAATTTTTCACCTGCATGTCCCAGCTGTGTGTATAGGGGTATTTTCGTAACTTTTTTCTGGGATTAAACAGTTCTGTCGGTTTTTTCCCTAGAGATTCATTTATAGTCTCTACTACCAGTTCTATAGAAATTAACTTAGTTGTCATTCAACTTTTACCTTTCATTTTTATGAACGAAATTGTACTCTTGGTGATTCAGAGATGAAGCAGACATTGTTTCTATTGTCATGTAGCTCACTGCCTAATGAGATGGCAGAACAATTAAAATGTGATTAGGTGGAATGATATATATATATATATAGATAGATAGATAGATAGATAGATATAGATATAGATATAGATATAGATATAGATATAGATATAGATATAGATATGGCTATGAGAGGGACATGGGAAGGGAACCACAGTGAGGCTTAGAGAGAAAGCTTATGCCTAAGACAAATGCTAGAATACGTGTGTGGATTTGACAAGAGAGAAGGATGGTCTTAAAAAGAAATTAACAGTATGGAAACAGTTCCTTTGAGCTAAAGCTCAACACACAAGGGGTAGATGTAAAGAGATAGCACTGCTCACCTCAAGGGGAACTGTTCCTGGCCCTCTGTTGGTCCTTGTGAAAACACTGCATGGCACCAGAACTAAACTGTATCTTAAATGACAAGAAAATTGAATTGACTCTCAATTTAAATATGGAATGAATTCCTCTGACCTGATTGCCCTGAATGTTTCCTTTAAAATGGGGGCCGGCCTGAATTCTATTTCCCTGTTTAGGATTCCAACTCCAAAATCCCTACCCACACTCTGTCCCATGAAGCTGACCACAGCCCAGCATCCTTGGAGTTCCAGAGAATGGGCATAGCACTTGGAGAAACAGGGAGGAGTTAGGTAATCTGTGTCTTTTACTGGGTGGTTCTCACTGGTATGTTTCCTCAGATGCTGATCTTCTGCCTAGTGAACAAAGAGGTTTTCTGATCTTAAAGAAGCTGTGTCATGGCCAGGCATGGTGGCAATCCCAGTGTAACAACAATCCCAGTATAACAACAATAACAAAAGAGAAACTGTGTCACCTGCTCCTTCTTGTGCCCATGAGCCAATCAACCATCAGGGCCTGCTCTCCCTTTCCTGTCTCCTGAAATGTGATCACTGCCTTGAGCTCCAACAGCTACAATTTAGGGAAAAGACAACTAGCTCACAATGCTCCAAGATATGTACCTATAAGAATGCCATCAGCTAGAAGGCTAGGGGTAAATATAGAGGGCTATGCTATTGATCATCTATCTTTGAAAGGACTTATCACACTTACCACAGTTTTTTTCATCTCTACTGGTTGAAAAAATGTTCCATTTGGAGCCATGTCTTCACTTTTTTGCTAATGAAATTTAAGTACAGCATCTCAGTTTTCTTCTTCTAGACCCCAGCCTTTCTGATATTCCTTGAAAGCAAGGAAGCAGGCTGAAGCCATAGGTTTCCAATCAATCTTTCTATTGAAAGGTATGATCTGTCATATAACTGGTTTTCAGTAGAGATGCATCCAAATGAAAACTGATCCAGCATCAGGAACCTTCCTTGCAGCAGTGCTATCTGAAGAAAGACTACCCAGATGGTGAGAAGATAAGGGTAATGAGGGAGAGAAAGGGAAAAAAATAATTCCAAGGAGATTTGCAGTTCTACAAAAATTTCCCAGACTCCTGCCTGATAGATCTTCAAAAAGAGAATGGCCCTTGATTAAACAAAGAGTAACCAGGAACATTTCTTCATTTACCTGTCAACCACTTCAAGACAGGTAACTTCAAAAAGAGCATTAATGATGGAAATGGAGGAAAGCATAGAGTGTGGCCAGCTGTGGGAAGTTCTGACCACCATTCACCTTCCTTCCTCATGACACCCAGGGGAAATGCTTGTATCCCAAATTAACACAGATCTTCTCTCCTCTCTGAGGACTTAAAATTATACTGGGACTCCCTTCCCTGGCTTCCAGGTTAGGAAATGATGGGAACCCCAAGGGTATAGTAAGCTAGGGGAAGGTTCCCTATCTTTTCCTGTTGCTTCCCCTGCCTTATATTTTATTCACTTCTGATACTACATAAGGTTTTACACACCCAGAACATTATTTAGAATTCTGGACCAGCACACTTTCCCAGTGGTGTCCTCTGCCTATAGACTACCTTCTATTCATAGTCAAGACTCAGTTCTCCTGAGAAGGTTCTCCTACTCATCACTGTCAATCCCACCACCCTAACCTGACCATGACAAGTTCTTCCGACCTCAAACAATATTTGATTCACCACCTCATAACTTTGCTTTCTTGTCTATTTCCCTTGTTAGTCTCTGAATCCCTAAGGCAGGAATATTTTCCTCTCTGCATATCTAGTATTAGTCACAGTACCTGGCACATGCGAGGTCAGTGATGGCAAACCTTTGGAGATGAGTGTCCAAACTGCAACCCAAAACTCATTTATTTATCACAGCATGCCAACATTGCAATTAAACCTGAAAACTGAGGTTTTAGTTAAGAAAAATCAAGGTTTACATTTGACATCTTTTGTCTTGAAGAAAAACAACTCGCGTGCTTTAAGTTTGCCACCACTGTGCTTGATGCTTAAAAAAATGTCTTATAAACTAAACTGCTCTGAATGGCAGACTTAAGGAGAAGTTGCTCTTCAGAGATGAATTCCAGTTAAATCTTGGACTGAGAGAAAGAGTACAGGGAAGAGTCTCTCTGAGACTTAGTTTAGCTGAGTTCCATCCTTGCTGGACATAATCTTTTTAGAGAAAAGACAATAGTTAAACTGAAGTATGGGTGTAACATGTAAGTGTCATCACTATATTCTAAGGGAAAGAATAAGAACGAAGACTAGCAGAATTGGTGGCTCTAAATCAAACTAAGCAAAACTAAACTAAATTAGAAACTGAAGCTCTTATTTGTTGAGCCAGTGGAAGGAGGGGGTCTAAGAAAAGAAGTTCTACATAGTCTGAGAGCTAGTAAAAAACAGTAAGCTCTAAGTGTTTTTAGATCTGAATTAAAATATAATGTTTAAAGTTACCACAGAAAGATATGAGATCAAAGTTGGATAATTTTTAATTTTACAAAGAGACTTGCCCAATTCACAATGGCTTTGATATTACTTAGTAATACTTTCAAACCTATTTGAGCATAAGGTTTTCCTAGTGTTTGCATGACAATGAAGCATATTAGAAGACTTTCTATTTATCTATACTTATTGTAGTATAAATTTAAGATGTACAATATGTTTTAGATTTTATTCACTTTTAAAGTGTACATGGTTCAGAGATAAAAACATGACAATATATAGATTAGCAGTGCAGAAAGTGTAGCTCAGTGATAGAGTACTTGTCTAGCATGTGTAAGGCCCTGGGTTCAATTCCCAGCACAAAAGGAAAAACAAAAAGAAAGAAAGAAAGTTCTGGTCTTCTCTTGCCCCCATCCACTTCATTCCCCTTCTCTAATTCACCATTTTCATATTTTAGCTGCATTCTTCCAGTGTTTTTATGTATATATAAGTGATAAAATGTTTATGTGCTAGCAACTTTCTTACACTGTCAGTACTTTGTTTCTTGTTAAGATACCCTGGGAAATTTTTCTTTCTGCAATTCCAGAGCAGGAAGAAAATGTTTAAACTAAGAAAACTACTAGAATGACAACTCTATTGGATAAATGGTCTGCAACATTCTTGAACTAAAATTCTGCTGTAATTGTCGTTTGAGAATTCCTTTACTTCCATTTTCCACATGAGTAAAAACTCTATTGTGGGAGACATCAAAAATTTAATTTTTGCTTTATAAATGAATATAAATTGTGGCAAATATCTGAGATTTTCTTCAAAATAAACCCAAGAGTTTATTTTGTGCTGCTGTAATCATGTGTGCATGTATATTGCTGTAGTTTGATGCTTTTAATTCTTTCAGGAAGATGCCAAAAGAGGAATACCTGAGTCAAATGGAAACTCTGGTCCTAATTTTTTTGAGGAACCTCCACACTGATTTCCACAGTGGTTGCACCGATCTATACTCCCACAAACAGTGGGGAAGACTTCCATTCTCCCTGCAGTCCCTCTAGGATTTTTTATTGATTGATTCCTTGATAATAGCCATTCTTTCTGGAGTTAAATGGAATCAGCATTGTTTTATTTTGCATCTTGCAAATAACCAGTGATGTTGAACATTATTTTTATACATTTTTTTGTCATTCGCATTTCTTCCTCTGACAAGTGTATCTTCATCTTGGATGCCCATGTTTAGACTGGGTCTTTGAATTTAGGGCATCTGATTTTGTTCAATTCTTTATATATTCTAGATATCAGTCCTTTGTCTGAGGAACAACTAACTAAAAATTTTTCCCACTCTGCAGGTTGTCTTTTCACTCTGTTTGTGATTTCTTTTGCTGTGCAAAAGCTTTTTATTAGGTTGAGATTCGGTTGTTGACTCTTTGTAGTATTTCCCATGCAGGCAGAGTTTTGTTCATGAAGTCTTTGCCTATACTTACATCTTGAAGAGTTCTACCTATTTTATCTTCCAGTAGATTTAGCATTTCAGTTTTAATATTTAGATCTTTGATCCATTTTCATTTTAGTTTTGTGCATGGCAATATACATGGGTCTAGTTTTAGTCCTTGGTATGTGGAAATTCACTTTCAGCACCATTTATTAAAAAGACTATCTTCCAGTGAAAGTGTTTTGTCCCTTTGTCAAAGATAAGGTGAATGAGTGATTTTAGAGTTGTTTCTGCATCTTCTAATCTGTTCTATTTGTCCTCAGGTCTGGTTTCTTTCTCTTTCTTTCTTTTTTTCTTTCTTCCTTTCTTTTTTTGCTAGTACCATGCTGTTCTTATCACAGTGGCTTTGTAGTGTAATTTCAAGTCAGGGATTGTGATACCCGCCTGCCTTGCCTTTGTTGCCAAGAATTATTTTTGTTACTTTAGGTCTCTTCTGGTTTCAAATGAATTTTAGGAATGTTTTCTCTAATTCTGTAAATCCTTAATTTCATTGGGATTGCATTAAATCTGTATAACGATTTTAGAACTATGGCAATTTTCACTATGTTGGTTCTTCCTACCCAAGAACAAGGAATATCTTTCCATTTTCTGATATGCTCTTTGATCTCCTTTTTCAGAGTACTTTAGTTTTCAGTGTAGAGACCTTTTACTTCCTTTGTTAGATTGATTCTTAAGTATTTTATTTTTTTCAATACTATTGTGAAAGGTATTGTTTCCCTAATTTCACTCTCAGTGGGTTTCTTGTTTGTGTGCAGGAATGCTATTGATTTTTGAGTGATGACTTTGTATCCAGCTACACCACTGAGTTTGCTTATTAAATCTAGAAGTCTTTTATTTTGGTGCAGTTCTTGGGCTCATCTATGTAGAGTATCATGTCATCTGCAAATAATCTAGCTGTTTTTAGTGTGTTTGAAATGTTCCATAATAAAAATGCTCAGAAGTATGTAGGGACAATCAGGGAACTACTTAAAGAAAACTTTAGAAAGTTTTTAGAATTGCAGAGTTTATTTGGTTAAAAATTAATGAATGTGAAAAATATTTCCCTGAAGATGGAAACAAATTCCACAGAATTAACCAACCAGTCACTGGGGAATGTCAAATATCATGTAGACTATCCAGAGCCCAGGAAATGTAACACTATAGTGAATTACCCACTCCAAGAGGAATTAAACCCATGTGGCAACAACTTGTTTTGGGTTCAAGAGGAACAGAGACAATAAAGAAACCTACACATACACACAGCATTCAGTTCAGAATGGGGAGGTTGAATTAAAATAATAGAGTTTGGAAACCTATCTTTTTCAACATGATGAATTTCTTAAAATGAAATAAATATTTTGTTTTTTATTTTCTTCCCATTTAATTTTTAATAGCATAGAAGAATGATATAGAGTGCTATCACAAAGTGGGGGATGTACTTAACTCTTGGTCAGCCAGAAGGAGTTAGAGAAAGACCCAGAGAGAGGGAGAGAAAGAGATAGGAGAAAGATAGAGAATAAGGTCTCAATATTGCCTGCAAAGGCAAATCTTTAATTATTTAGCATTCTTTCATTAGGTTCCCTTCCTAAGGGTTCCACCACTTCCAGTAATGTCACAAGCTGGTGATTATGCCTTTGAGAATAGGGACCTTTGGAGTACATTTAAGATACAAACCATAGTATTTATTTATTTGTACAGTAATAAAAGCTAATACACTTAGATTATTTGCAATAAAAATGGCACAGTCTAAGGCAATTAAAAGTTTTTTAAAGTACAGTATAATCAATATGCTAAGATAATGTGGTCACATATCATGCTGAATTAAAGTCACACAAAGTAGACAAAAGAACCAGTGAACCAGGATAATAAATATGAAACAATTAAAATATGTAGGTATTGATCCAATTACTTAAAACTTTGTTTTCATTGCTGGTGATCTAAACACACCATTGTAAAGGCAGAGGCTGTCGGAGTGAATAAAAATAATTAGGCCCAATTATATATCTCAAAAAAACATACTTTAAATATAAAGACACAAGTACATTAAAAAATGAAGGCATGGGAAAGATAGTCTATGCTAATACCAGTTGAAGGAAAGATGGAGTAGCTATGCTAATTTCAAACAAAGTATGATTCAGAGTAAGGAAAATGGTGAAGGATAAAGGGACATTACATAATGATAAAGGGTTTGTTGTCCTAGAGGATATAACAATCCTTAATAATGTGCATGTACCTAACAATACAACCTCACAATACATGAGGCAAAATTTATAGAACTGTAAGAAGTCAACAAACTATTAAATTTATAAAACTCTAACTAAATAATATAAAAAGTATAAATTGATAATATCAAAACTGAAACAGAAAGGAGTGCTCTGCACTTCTACTTTGCCTCAGGATGGTGATGCCAGCAAGCGGAGTGTAAGTTGACATTCTGTGCTTCCCGCATTGCCCCAAGATGACAGTGCCAGCTAAAGGAAACATCCTGAGGAACAGACACCTCTTAAGAATGCCTTGACATCAGTGATAAGGCTAACATCAGAAATCTAAAAGCGTCAACACAGAAAAGAAAAAACAAGAAAATAAAAGAAAATAGAAAATAAAGCATGGCAAGACAGAAAAGCAAAATGCAATCCCAACTGCCCAGCCCACCCAGGACAAGTCCAGAACACAAACAGCTAGAGGAATTCAAAAGCCAACAAATGCAACTCTCTGAAATGATACCAGCAGAAGTGAAAAAAACAAATGGAAGTGACCATAGAAAAAATAACCTCTAAGATTCAAAAAGAAATGACTATAAAAATAAAAGACGTTAAAACAGAACAGGTAAACAAATAGAGGAACTCAGGAAAATGATGGAAATCATGAATGCCAAACATAGACAAGAAAAGTAACCAATGAAATCCAAACAGAAATACAGGAGATTAGAAAATCCATTGAAACTATATGCATCACACTGAATGAAGATGAGGATAGAATATCAGCTCTAGAACATAGGAATGTAATTAGTGACCAAGAAAAGAAAGATATCTTAAAGATTGCAGGAGACCATGAAAAATCAATCCAACAGCTACAGGATGAAGCAAAGAAGAACAACATATATTGATTGGAATCAGTGAGAAAGCTGGAGACAGTGCAAAAACCATTAAAAACTTCTTCGCATAAATAATGACAGAAAACTTCCCAAACATGGATAAAGAATTTGACATACAAATAAATGAAGCATATAGAACTTCAAGTAGCCATGATCTAAATTAATCTACACTAAGGCATATAATAACCAAGATTCCAGAAACTCAGCACAGGAACAAAATATTAAAAACAGTTAGAGAAAAGAAACATATAACCTATAAATTGCATCAGAATCACAGCAGCATTCTAAACACAAACCCTAAAATCAAGAAGAGATTGCAGTGAAGTATTTCAAGCTCTAAAGGAAAACAATCTGCAACCCAGATTGATGTACCCCACAAAAACATCTTTGAAAATTGATGGAAAAATAAAATGCTTCCATGACAAAGAATAATTTAAGAAACTTACAACCACCAAACCAGTTCTACAGAATGCTCTGAAAGACATATTAGAAAAAAAATGATGAAGACCACAAACACAGAAAGAACAATAGAAAGAAGCCACCAGGCAGGGCAAGCAGTTAAACAGCATAAATACAGGAAACAAACAACAGGGAAACAACATGAAAAAAGGCAAGCCAATACATATCAGTTATAACCATCAATGTAAATGGTCTCGACTCACCAATCAAAGGAAACAGACTGACAGAGTGGATCATGAAGCAAGATACAACAATATGCTGCATTCAAGAAATGCATTTAACCCAGAAAGAAATTCATAGACTAAAATTCAAAGAATGATAAACAATTCTCCATGCCACAGGAACGCCAAAAAAAGCAGGGGTAGCTATTCCATTTGCAGACCATGGAAAATTTAAGCCAAAACTGATCAAAGGAGGCAAACAAGTTCACTACATACTCATTAAGGTAAAACTCTGAGAAGAGATAACAATCATAAATGTTCATACATGAAATACAGGTTAGTCCAACTACATAAAACAAATATTAACTCACATGAAAAAGCAAGTAAGTACTAACACAATTGTAGTGGGGGACCTTAACACATCACTTTCCCAAATGGATAGATCAACTAGACAAAAAAAATCAACAAAGAAATATTAAATTAAACCCCCATGAACAAATACACTTGCCAGATGTCTACAGAGTGTTCCACTCCAAAACATCATAATACACATCCTTCTCATGTGCACATGAGATGTTCTTCAAAATACATCATATATTATCTGACAAAATATGTTTTGGTAAATGTAGAGGAATTGAAACCATCTCACACAAACCATCTGACATAACGCAATGAAACCTGGAAATCAACAACAAAGGAAACTACAAAAACTATGTTAAAAAAAATAAATCAGAAGCCTTATTACTGATCCCATGGAAATTAAAAGGGTAATAAAAGATCATGAACAACCTCACTACTACAAATGTGATAACTTAGGTAAAATGACCCAACTCCTTGAAAAACATATGCTAGCAAAACTTACACTAGAAGAAATAGATTCTCTGAATAGACCTCTATCTATTAAATAAATTGAATCAATAATCTGAAATGTTTCAAAACAGAAAGTAACGGCCCAGATAGGTCTCCTATTGAACTCTATGGAATGTTTAAAAACAATACTATTACTCTATAGTCTCTTCCAGAAATTGGGAGCAAAAGGAACACTTCCAAACTCGTTCCATGAAGCTAACATCAATATCAAAACCAGGTAAAGACAACCAGAAAAGAAAGTTGTAGGCTGATATCTCTCAGAAACTTTGATACAAAAACCCTCAGAACCATGCTGGCAAATCAAATCCAACGATGCATAAATGAATGTATACAACAATGTACACATCACAACAGAGGGAGATTTATTGAAGATATGCAAGGCTGACTCAACATTCAAAAATGACGGTAATCCATCTTCTAAACATGCTGTAGAAAAAAAATTATGTAGTCATATCAACTGATACAGAAAAAGCATTTTAAAATGACATGATACGTATTCATCATAAAATCTCTTAGGAAACTAGTAATATAGAACTTTCTCAACATTATAAAAAATGTAAAGAGAAAAAACCCCTACAGTTAGTGTCATCGTGGTGAGAAACTAGCTGTTTTCCTCCCAAGATCAGTAAGAAGGCAAAGATGTTTCCTTTTATTATTCCCATTCATCGTCATACAGAAATACTAGTTAATGCGATCAGACAAGAAAATAAAACAAAAGGCATTCCAATTTTCTTTAAGAAAAAAAAAATGAAAACTTCCTTTCTTCTAGATGGTATGATTGTTCATGTAGAAACTGAAACTGAAAGAACTACCCAAAAACCCTCTGTTGTAATTAACAAAGATTACTACAAGTTTGCAGGATGTAAGAATACTGTGCAAACACTTTCCTATGCAACAGAAATGAACAATCAAAATTTCAAACATAACATTATTTATATTAGCACTAAAATTGAAATACTTGGAAGTAGGTCCAACAAAATATGTGTAATATATACATAAGAAAAACTATAAATTCTAATAAAGAAAATTAGAGATCAAAATACATGGAGAGATAATTTGTGTTCATAAATAGGAAGATGCTATATATATATATATATATATATATATATTTTTTTTTTTTTTTTTTTTTTTTTTTTTTTTTTTTTTTTTTTTGCGGCACCAGGGATTGAACTTACAGCCTTGCGCCTGCCAGGGCAGGCGCTTAAGCCACTGAGCCAAACTCCCGGCCCTGGTTTTGTGAGGCAGGGTCGCACCATGTAGCTCAGGCCGGCCTTGCGCTCACGTGGTAGCCCAAGCCGGCCTCGAACTCACAACGCTCCGCCTACCTCAGCCTCCCGAGTGCTGGGATTAAAGGCGTGCGCCACCACGCCCGGCTAGATGCTATATTTTTAATATGTCAGTTCTTCCCAACTTTATCTATGAATCTGAAAAAGTCAGTAAAAGTCTCAGAAAATTTGTGTTATCAGTATCAACAAACTGATGGTAAAGCTCACACTGAAAAGTAAAAGACTCAGACTATCCCATCAGTGTTGAATTATAAATTCAAATGACTGACACTAACTTCAAAATTTACCATAGGGCTGGGGATATAGCTCAGTGGCACAGCACCTGCCTGCAAAGTGAGACTGTGAGTTTAATTCCCAGAACAAATTAAAAAAAAAACTTACTATAAAACTACAGTGAAAGCCAGGAATGGTAGCACATGCCCGTAATTCCAGCACATTGGAGGCTGAGGCAATAATACGCGGAATCAGGGTCAGTCTGCACTACATAGCAAGATGCTCTCTGAAAAATAAAAAAGGTACAATGTTCAAGAAAATGTAGCATCGCTTAAAAAAATAGACATACAGATTAGTGGAACAGACTAGAAACCTAGAAATATACTCACACAAACACTGTGAACTGATGTTTGACAAAGTACACATCTTCTATTCATGATTCAATGGAGAAACGATAGTCTTTTCAACAAATGAAGCAAAAATAACTGAATATTTCCATGCCTGAAGTTACAGCCTATATACGAACTTTACACATCACAGCTATTAATTCAAAATGGCTCATAGATCTAAAAGTAAAATGCAAAATTATGAAACCTGTAAAGACAACATAAGAGAAAAGGTAGGTGCACTTATGTTTAGCAATGACTTTCTTTTTTATAATCTTTTTATTTAAGAGAAAAAAGACACAGAAAAGAAAAACAAAAAGCAAAAGAGACAAGCAACAACAACAATAACAACAAATCCAATACAATAACAGTATATGTTTACAAAACAAGATAATAGGAATTTGACAATGGTTGTATTAACTGTTCTTTTCCAATAACTAATACATTTAGTAATATAGTTATTTTAACTATCTTATGTATATATATATATATATATATATATATATATATACAAATTTATATCTTTTTCCTTTTCCCTTCCTTCTTTCCTCCTTTCCCCATCCCAATTGCTTTTCCTCTTTGAGCAGTTTCTCACCCTTATGCAGTATTTATTGTAGATTTTGGATCATATATACTTTTTCAGCTTCTTATACTAGGGAGACAGTATGGTATTTACACATGTGACTTTGATTTATTTCATTTATGGGTATGGTCTCAAGTCATGTTCACTTACTTATAAAACTCTCGATGCAGTCTTTCTTGATAGCTGAGTAGTATTCCATTGTATAAAAATATCACATCTTTTTAATGTATTCCTTGATTGATGGGCACTAGGGTTGTTTCCAAGATCTGGCTATTACAAATTGGGTTGCTATGAACATGGGTGCACAGATATCACTGTGGTATGACGTTTTCAATTCTGCTGGGAAAATGCCCAGAAGCAGGATAGCTGTGTCAAATGGGATCTCTAATCCTAGCTTCTTGAGAAATCTCCACACTGCTTTCCACAGTGGTTGCACCAGTCTATACTCCCACCAACAGTGGAGAAGAGTTCCTTTTTCCCCACAGCCCCTCAAGCATTTGTTGTTGGTTGATTTTTAAATCTTGGCCATTCTTTCTGGGGTGAGACGGAAACTCAGTGTTGTTTCAATTTGCATTTCCCGAATGACCATTGATGTTGAATATTTTTTCATATATTTATTTGCCATTTGTATTTCTTTCTCTGAGAAGTGTGTTTTCATCTCAGATGCCCATTTGTGGATTGGGTCTTTGAATTTTGGGTGTCTGATTTTTTTTAATTCTTTATATGTTTTAGATAGAAGTCCTTTGTCTGAGAGACAGTTGGCTAAGATATTTTCCCAATTCATGGGTTTTCTTTTCACTCTGTTGGAGATTTTCTTTGACATGCAAAAACTTTCTAATAAGATGAGATCTCAGTTGTTGATTTTGGGAAGTATTTCCAGTGCAGTTTGATTTTTGTTCATGAACTCTCTGCCTACTCCACTGTCATCACGATTTTTACCTACTTTGTCTTCCAGCAGATTTAGTGTCTCTGTTTTAATATTCAGATCTTTGATCCATTTTGACTTTATTTTAGTGCATGGTGATAGACATGGATCTAGTTTTAGTTTACGGCATATAGAAAGCCAGTTTTTCTGTCTCTTTGTGACAATGGGGTATTAAGGTCCCCTGTTATAACTGTATTATTGTGTATTTGGTTTTTCATGTCTATTAAGATTTGTCTTATAGGGCCGGCCATTGTGGCGCACGCCTTTAATCCCAGCACTCAAGAGGCTGAGGTAGGAGGAGCATTGTGAGTTCGAGGCCCGTTTGGGCTACAATGTGAGCACAAGGCTGCCCTGAACTACATGGTGTGACCCTGCCTCAGAAAACTAGGGCCGGGAGTTTGACTCAGTGGTGTAAGCACCTGTCTGGCAGGTGCGAGGCTATGAGTTTGATCCCTGGTGCCACAAAAAAAAAAAAAAAACAAAGATTTGTCTTACATATTTGATGCACATATATTTATTATTGTAATCTCATCCTCTTAAAGTTTCCCCCAAACAAGTATGTAGTGACCTTCTTTATCTCTTTTGATCACTTTTGGTTTGAAGTTCACATTGTGTGCAAACAAATAGCTACCCCTGCTTTTATCTGGGTTCCTATTGCATGGAGTATTATTTTCTGTCCTTTGATTTTTAGTCTGTTAATTTCCTCTTGAGTTAAATGTGTTTCTTGTACACGGCATATTGTTGGATTTTGTTTCTTAATCCACTCTTCCAGTCTATTTCTTTTTATTGGTGAATTGAGACCATTTACACTGATGGATACAACTGATATGTACTGACGTATCGCAGTCATGTTATCTTTCTGTTGTTGGTTTTCTACTTTTTCTGTTTAGTTGTTTTCCTGCTTAGTGGTTTCCTTCTGCTGTTGTTCTTGGGACTGTAGTTATCTTTGTCTCTTTCTAGAGTGTCTTTCAGTACTCCTTGTAGTGTTGGTTTGGTGGCCATGAATTTCTTCGGTCGTTCTTTGCTATGGAAGTATCTTATGTCTCCATCAATTTTTAAACATAGTTCTGCAGGATACATCAATCTGGGTTGAAAGTTGTTTTCTTTCAGGATTTGAAATACTTCACTCCAAGCTCTTCTTGACTTGAAGGTTTGTGCTAAGAAGTCGGCCGTGATTCTGGTGGGCTTTCCTTCATAGTTGATCTGTTTCTTTTCTCTGACAGCTTTTAGTATTCTGTTCTTGTGCTGTATTTCTGATATCCTAATTATTATATGTTTGGGTGAAGTTTTTATTTTGGTTATGGTTAATTGGGGTTCTGCATGCCTCATTTATGTGTGTATCAGATTCTCTTCCCATGCTTGGAAAATTTTCTGCTATTATTTCTGCAAATAGTCTTTGCAGGTCATTCATATTGACCCCTGTTTTTTCATTTACAACTGTCAATCTTACATTGTTTCTATTGGCATCATCTTGCAGCTGTTGAATTGTTGTTTCCTGTTTCCTTGTTATTTTTAAGAGATCTTTTCTTTCATGGTAGTAAGCTTCCATGCTGTCTTCAAGGTCTGAAAGTCTATCTTCAGCTTCATTCAAGTGGTTTTGCCAACTTTCAGTGGAATTTTTAATTTCCTGACTATCCCTTTGAAACTGTTTCATGCATTCTAATTTTGTCTTATATTATTTATCCAAAGTTTCCATCATTTTCTTATCTTCTTCTACTTTTTTATCTTGATCTTCTTTAGATACATGCAGCATTTCTTTCATAATGTTTGTCATTTCATTTTTTACCTGAGAGATTATTTCTGATTTGAGTTTCTCTATAGCTTCATGGAGTTGTTTCTTTACTTCAGTTGCTATCATTTCAGAAAGTTCAGCTGTGTGATTCCCAGTGTCTTCCATTTCAGTATCTCTTGGGTTTGTTCTCGGTGGGTTGGAGGACTGAGACTGCTTCTTGCTCTTTCGTTTTGTCATTTTCCTCTGGGACCTGTGTGACTGGCCAGGCAGCTTCCCAATGGATTGTACTGGAGCACTGTGCTGGGTGAGCTTAAATCCTCCAATATCCCCGTGGCCAGCAGGGGTGCACCCCAAAACTATGGTGCCAGATCCTCGTGCTCTGTGGCCTGTGAGCATGGCCATGTGTTTCCCTGATGTACTTTTTTGGGTTGCTCTGGGACACTGGGCTGGGCAGAGTTTGTATCCTCCTGCAGCTAGCAGGGGCACACCCCTAGAGCATGTTTCCAGGGCCTAGACCCTGGCTGAGTGGAGTTCTAAACCTCCACCATCAAGGTGGCTAGCAGAGACCCACCCCCAGGGTGTGGTGCTGGGGTCTTGCTCCTGGCTGGGTGGAGTTCAGAGCCTCCAGGATCCAGGTGGGTAGGCAGAGCACACCCCAGAGTGTGACACCACCAGGACCTTGTGTCTGGCTGCGAGGAGGTCAGAGCCTCTGAAGCACAGGGCTAGGCAGAGTGTGCCCCCAGCATATGGTGCCAGGGCCTTGGTCCTGTCTGGGCAGAGTTTGGAACCTCTAGGACCTGCCCTGTGGCTAGCTGGGACATACCCCTGAACTGTGGAGCTGGGGCCTTGTGTCTGATGGGTGGACCTCAAATTCTCCAAGACCCTTTGGCTATGCTGCTTGCTGCCTGATGAGTGGCTCTGGGGGTCTCGCTACCTCTGTATCCTGTTAGGCTGGCTGGGTGTTCCCCTGATGGATTGCACTGGGATGCTGGGCTGGGCAGAGCTTGGATCCTCTGTGCAGCTAGCAGCAATGACTTTGTAGATGTAACACCAAAAGCACTATCCATGAAAGAAAAATCAGTAAGTTGAATTTCATTAATATTGAAAGCTTTGGACTGGGGATATAGTTTAGTGGTAGAGCATTTGCCTAGTGTCTTCATTACTTTTCTTGCTAAGACAAAATACCTGACACCCAAAGTTAAAGGACAAAGTTTTTTTCCCCAGGACTAGGGATTGAACCCAGGGTTTTGTGCATGCTAGACAAACGCTATGCCACTGAGCTACATCTCCAGTCCCAGAAAAGTTTATTTTGGCTCACATTGTGTAGAGGTTTCAGTTCATAGTTGGCTGGTTCTGAGGCAAGTGGTATGGCAGAGGGGTATTGCAGAGGAGAAACTGTTCATGGTGGGCAAAAGGCAGCAAAGCAGTGAGGTAGTAACCAGCAAGTAACAAGAACATCTCTCTTTTTGTTCTTTATGTTCTATCCAAGCTATGTATCTTTAAGGTGGGTAGCATTCACACCCAGATTGAGCCTTCCCATTGTCCATACCCAGTACTATGCCAAACCAATCAGTGGACTAATTTAGTAATCATGCACCCTTAATTTCAGCATCATATGCTGTAGACACAGACACCCCTGAAAAGTCTCACTTATGACCACATTAGGCCTTGGGGAAACATCTAGACACACACCATAGCACCTTGCTTGCATAAGACCCTGGGTTTGATCTGTAACACCACAAAAATTAAGAGTTTGAAACGAATTCACCCTTCCTGTGAGTCAGTAAAAGCCTTGCTGGGCCTGGGAGGAGTAATAAGAAGCCAATTTGTCCTTCCTATGAGGCAACCAGCACATGGACTGGGAGACAAGAACACTACCCGCCATAAGCAACTGGCTGATTCGGAGGAGAGGCTGAGTTGATAACACCTGAGGTACCAAAACAACTTAATGCTTGTGTTGTTTGATTGACTTTGCAGGCCTAAGACCAGTAGCCTGAGCATCTATTAGGTGGATGACAATAAGCAATGTAACAAATATGGGGGATTTCATTCTGTCTTGTTTTTGAAATCCAACATTGTTCTCATTATTTTGCTCCATTTTATTGTTTTGTTTTATTCAATATTCTGTTTTGCTTGGTTTTATTCTGTTCTGTTTTATTTGATTTTATTATGTCTGATGGTATGGGCAGTAATTCTGAAGATAGCGGGAGGCATTATGGTAGCCACTGTTGATTTCCTATTATCCTGTTTTGAAATCCCATATCACTTTCACTATTTTGTTTTGATTGGCTTTATTCTGTTTTATTTTGTTTGGTTTTATTCTCTTTAAG
>RJWM01022727.1:0-33073 GCA_004363535.1 Dasyprocta punctata
AAAGGCAGGGCCTCACTATGTAGTGCAGCCTGGCCTTCAACACGCTTATGTAGCCCAGGCTGGCCTTGAATTCATGGCAATCCTCCTGTCTCAATCTTCCAAGTGCTGGGATTACAGGCACGCACCACCATGCCCAGCCCACATCACCTCTTAAAATGATCAGCCTATTAGAAAATTAGTAACAACTCTATTAATATGTATTAGGTTATCCAAAACTGGAATCCTACAATGCCTCTTTCTGCTGACTATCATGCAAAACCAAGTAGCAAAGATAGGTAAGAAACATTTTTTCCCTAAAATTAACAAAACTTAACAATGCAAAAAAATACACCACAACATACTAAAAAGATTTCTGATTCGGCTGGCTCCCACACCCACAAACATTTCATCAAATTCTGATCCGGAAGCATAATAAAAAGGAACATCAGCTTCTCCTGCCACAGCTCTGGCAAGAAGTGTCTTCCCTGTTCCTGGTGGTCCAACTAAAAGAATTCCTAAAAGAAAAACAAAAATGATTCAAATATTTTATTAAAAAATCCAGTAAGAACCTGAAAAACAATTCATATAATTTTGAAGCTGAAAGAATAACCATTATCAACATTTTCAAACACAGGAAAACATTTGTCTCCCTAATCATTCCCTTGAGGATCTCTATAATTAATTTCACTCTCTTTCTTTTTTTCGGCACCGGGGATTGAACTCACAACCTTGTGCCTGCCAGGCAGACACTTAAGCAACTGAGCTAAATCCCCGGCCCTCCCTTTGTCATTTAAATACTATTTATATATCTGCAAGACACAAAACAAAAGATGTTTATATAAGACTATACAAGGCAAGTAGTATAATCACATTTATGAAATAATATAAACCTATTTGTAAAGTAAATAAAATTTACATTAAAAGACAACCAAATGTAATGCATGAATTTTGATGTTTTTCCATAAAAAACAAATACTGGAGAGTATATGATATTTTTAAAAACTAGTGTTTTCCTTGAGAAGGATAAATTAGGACAATGTCCCCATTCTTGAGTAATCATATACTCAAGCTGTTATCTACAGCTTTCTTTCAAATGTTCAGGGGAGAAAGGCATGTGCGCGCACGCACGCACACACAACGTAACATTAACAACTGTTGAGCCCAGGTATATACTACTCTTTAACCTATGCCAAAAGTTTGAAAAGTTTTCATAATAAGATGGAAAATCAGAATTCTCATTCATATCACAGCTTTGTAAATATACACATTATATTAAAAATAAAGCTGTACTGATGCTGCACTGTAACAAAAGTTTTTAAAGGACAACTTAAGAAGACTGAGGACTGATTAACAAAAAAAAAAAAAAAAAAACTAAGGACTCTCCTAGTTTTGCCCATACTTAACTGGTTTAAATCATATTAACAATTTTTAAATCACATTAACTTCTGGAGACTACATCTTAGAACCTAAGGATTGTCCACACATTTATAAAACATTCCTTGAGTAGAGGGAGGAGATAACTGTTTTTTGGCTTTCTACAATGCTATAGCACTGACTTCATAAATGTACCCTGAAGTAGCAAAGGTTCATGCAAATATTCTTGTGTCTTCCTGAATTCTCAATAGAGACATCAAGCAATATAAGAAAGAGGGCTTCTAGAAATTTATTCTAGGGAAATAATTAAACACAAAAGAAAAGACTATGCTAGAATGCTCATCACAGTGCTATTTTTTACAACAATAAATTGGAAACCATATTAAAATTCAATATAAATGGTTAAACATGCTATAAATAATTAGCAATTAATATTTCACAATTGTTAAAATTACGAAAGATCCTCTTTTCCTCCCAGCCCTTAGCACCTGAACAAAAAGGACAAACAGCTGTTTTATATTAATGATAAAACTAAATGCTCTGTGTGATCCTGGACTGGATCACCACACTGGAGGGTGGAGGACAAGGACGCTACTCGATAGGCCTTGAAGGATGCTCTTGGAATGAATGCTGACCTCTACTTAGGGAATATGAACTGGTAATAGTTTTTTATCCACAATAAATTTTCTAATTTTAATAATTATACTAGAGTTGTATAAAAGAATATTCCTATTCACAGCATCTCTAATACGAGTACTATGTTTAAAAGTAATGAAGTATTATGTCTACAACTGACTCTCAAAAGGTTAAGTAAAGACAAGCACGTAAAGAGAAAAAGCCAGCAAAATACTAAGTGAGTATGGGTTTCAGGTATAGAAAGAACAAACTTTTAGACTATTCTTCCAACTTAAAGCCTCAATACACAAAAAATATTTATAAAAAAAGGGTTATAGAGCCGGGCGTGGTGGCGCACGCCTTTAATCCAGCACTCGGGAGGCTGAGGTAGGTGAAGCGTTGTGAGTTCGAGGCCGGCTTGGGCTATAACGCGAGCGCAAGGCCGGCCTGAGCTACACAGTGCAACCCTGCCTCAAAAAACCAGGGCCGGGAGTTTGGCTCAGTGGCTCAAGCGCCTTTCTGGCAGGTGCGAGGTTGTGAGTTCAATCCCCAGTGCCGGGGGGGGGGGGGGGCTATAGAAGGATATATTAAAAATAAAAGTGTGTATTTTTAAAAAGGGCAATTAATAACTAACTTTTAGAAGGATATATTAAAAATAAAAGTGTGTATTTTTAAAAAGGGCAATTAATAACTAACTTTTAACCAGTTAGTCCCTAATAAAATTAAATTAATAATATATTACAGTATTTATTGACATGAAATCATGGTAAGGGAAAAGTTAACTCTACCTTTTGGAAGTTTTCCCCCAAGCACAGTAAATTTCTGTGGATTTTTCAAAAATTCAACAACTTCCTGTAATTCTTGTTTAGCTTCCTCCACCTAAAGTAAGATAATTTGTCAAGTACTTTAAATAATGCTTTTAGTTAGTAAATTACCAAGGCTTCCTCTTTAAACATTATAAATTTAATTTGGTTATAGAATTAACTTGGCTTTCTCTTTATGTCAAGGAAAAAGTATACAAAAATGTCCCCTCACAAGCACTCAAAAGCTTCTCTTCTTATCTTTATTTGCAATTATACAATGTCTCCTAATTATGCCAACAAAAATGATTTGAACGTCTTACATTTTCTCAGTAAAGAAAAAAATAACACTGGGCAGGGTTAAAAAGAAACTATCACAGTAAAACATGGCCAAAAGGCAATCCGAGAACCTATAACTTTTGATCATCATTACTTTGTACCAGTATTTCTAGGACATTTCCCACAAGTATTTCCAGAAAATACTATGATTTTTTTGGTTTGGTTTGGTTTTGACACAAGGTCTCACTTTGTAGTTCAGGCTGGCCTTGAACTCAATATGCAGCTGAGGCTGTGCCTGCAATTTGCAGTGATTGTCCTGCCTCAGTCTCCTGAGTGCTACGATTACTGGTGTCCATCACCATGCCTAGTTAGAAAACATTCTAATTGCTAGAGTCAGAAAGGTTTTTTTTGTTAGTTTTTTTTAGGCTTGGTAGGTTTTTGAATATTACAGATTCACTCAAAATTCTTAATAAAATGTTCACAAAGTTAATGGTTAAAAACAAAGTCCTGCTCACTACAAAGCCCAGAAGAAATGCAAACATATGGCTCACCAAGATACATATCAAAAGAGTATTGTTCACGCGGATGCTACTTGAGTTCAAATCTAGAAACAACCATGTAAAAACCTAAGGAAGTATACAGTACTGCAGTATTTGTATAATGACATACTGTGCCATGAGGATAAATTAACTACAACTCCAAATAACATAGCTGGGTCTCAAAAGCATCACACTGAGTGACAGAAACCAAACCTAAAAGGGCACATTCTACAGGTTATACAACTGTTTAAAAAATCTCAAAAACAGGAAAATGATGATCCAGAGAAAAAAGGAAATACGAAGTAGAAAGAAGCTATCAAGGGGCTCTGGGGGCCTGCTGCTGCTCCTGTTTCTGGAGTTGGGCACGCCTAACACAGCTGTGCTCACTTTGTGATGACTCATGGTTTGGGCACTTTTATGGGAACACGTTACACTTCAAAAACATTCAAGCTCAAAACGTTTTGGCTGCATTATTAAAAGACTACACTTTTTCCCATTCAGTAAGTCAGACATGGTGGCACACGCTTGTAATCACAGCACTGTGAAGACAAGCCTGAGCCACATAGTGAGACCCTGTCTCAAAAAAAATAAGAAAAACAAATAAAACAAAAACAAAAGACATAATACACTTGAAGACAACACAAACTCCGGTAATACAGTTCTTTTAGTCACACACTTTTCTTTCCAAACTCAAAAGCCTTTGGCTCATGCATATGCTTTGCAAGAGTGTGTTAACGTCTCTTTTCCTTCCCAAATTTCCTAACTGTATTTTTAGATTATGTAACTGTTTTTATTCTTTGTATACACAAATATACAAATTATTCTGCAATAAATTTCATTTAGTGGCTGTTAATTTTTTTAAAAAGTACATTTTAAAAAAAGTATTCAGCCGGGCATGGTGGCGCACTCCTTTAATCCCAGCACTCGGGAGGCTGAGGTAGGTGGAGCCTTGTGAGTTCGAGGCCAGCTTGGGCCACAACACGAGCGCAAGGCCGGCCTGAGCTACACAGCGACCCTGCCTCAAAAAACTAGGGCTGGGAGTTTGGCTCAGTGGCTTAAGTGCCTATCTGGCAGGCGTGAGGCTGTGAGTTCGATCCCTGGTGCCGCAAAAAAAAAAAAAAAAAAAAAAAGTATTCAAAGACAGCCACATAGGAAAACAAGGCTGACATAAAACTGGTCAAAATAATGAGCCAGGTGTGGTGGCGCACTCCTGCAATCCCAGCAGAAGGCAGAAGGAGCGCCATGAGGTTGAGGCCAGCATGGGTGACACACCCTTCGTGGACATAGTGCCAACATTAAAGTGAAAGAGTAAAATAAGAGATTAAATATTTACTTCACAAATTAACTACATTCTCTCTCAATCTTTTGGGCGAAGTACTCCCAATTGAAGACTATAAAACCTATTGAGGAAAATGGTGCTAAAGAGGATCAAGAAAATGAATTATTATAATGAGCCCATATTAATTTTGCACACACACGTGTGTGTGGTGATGGTACTAGAGATTGAATCCAATGAACACTAATTACCAATCCATCCCCAGGCCTAATTTTTTAAAAATTTGATTGACTGAGTCCTGTACAAGGGACTGAACCACGAGTGCTCTACCACTGAGAACACCCCAGCCCTTTTAATTTTTTATTTTGAGACATGGCTTGCTAAATTGCCCAGACTGGCTTTAATTTGTAATGACTCAGCCTCCTGGATAGCTGGGATTACATACATGAGCCACCACACCCAGCTAACAGCCCTTATTAAAACTCCACTTCAGTAGGGGGTTTAGCTCAGGGGCTCAAGTGCCTGCCTGGCAGGCGTGAGGTTGTGAGGTCGATCCCTGGTACCAAAAAAATAAATAAATAAAATAAAATAAAATTTCACTTCAGAGTTGGAAGCTTTAGATCATAAATATCAAATTCTTCTTATAGAAAGATTTCTCCCTAAACATTCCTTGAAAGACAATTACTCAGTCTCTATCATTCTCAAAATCAAACACATCTCAGATTTATTAGTAAAGCACATATAAGAGCACAGTACACAACTAAAATTTCAGATTTCATATTTGAAGAAAAAACTGAAATCAGAAGTATTTGTGTTGACTGGTCTTGATAAAAATTCATGATCCCAATTTAAGTGGTTCCAACTATAATATTTCTCTAATCCACTCATTCTCCCATCATCACAAAACTTTGTACCTTTTTCAGAAATTACAAGTAACTCTTCCATCCATATTCTTCGTCGATGATCCTGACTCTGGTTTCACAATCAACTTTCACCTACTATTCTACTAATACCCCTACTTTATTTTCTGCTGAGTTATCTATGAGCCCTTTTTTCAAACAAAATTCCAGAATGATTTAATTGCCTGTTCCATCTCATCTATCTCTTGTAAACCCCCAACATTCACGATTGAACACCTGCTATCACACTGAAATTGTTCATTACCAAGTACACCAATGACACACTGCTAAAATGAAACCCAGTTCTCACTGGAACCATCAGCACCACATCACAGGGCTGGCTGGCCCCTCTCCCTCGTGAGGAAACCCTTTCTTCCGGTTTATCCCTCCCCTACTGCTTCACAGCCAGCTCCTCACTCCTCGGTCCCGGCCCCGCGTCTGGCCTGTTCACCTGTGAGTACTCTGAAGCGTAAGCTTAGACCTCTTCTCTTTTCTAGTCACACTCCACCTCCTTGGTAATGTCATATAAACACACAGACTTAGTATCTGTAAATGTAAACTTTGGGATTTTTCATTTCAGCTTGAACCTTTCTCAGGATTCCAAAATGATGCATTCAAGTGCATATTCAGTGCTCTCATTTCTATACCTCACATTTAACATACCTACAACTGAATTTCTAAACTTTGTTCTGAATATTGGTTCTACCCACAGTCTAATTTTTTAATTTCAGAAAATGGCAACTCTGTTCCTCTAATTGCTCATGCTTAAACCTTGTAGTCTTCTTGACCCGTCTTGCTCTTATACTTTTAACTTCCAGTGAGGAAATCCTATTGTACCTACCTTCAAGATCTAACTACATACATCTCACCAACTCCACTTTAATGTTTGTCTAAGACAACATCATCTCTTGCCTGGACCACTGCAACAGGCTGTCATCTACCTTTGTCCTTTCTAGACTTCAGTTCAGAGGCTATGAACACAGCAACGAGACTGCTAAACCATACCATCTCTCTGTTCAAAATTCTTCAATGGAACTAATTTTCACAGAGTAAAAGGCTGTGTTTATAATGGATTCTAAGACACTATCCAAAGTGCTCCTATTTAACTCCTTATCTTCTATTTTTTATCTATTTAGTTCCATAATCAAACCTAAAAAACCTTAATTAAGGCTGGATGTGGTGGCACATGCCTGTAACCTTAGCACTTGGGAGGCTGAGGCAGGAAGATCCCTGAAAGTTCAAGGCCAGTTTGAGCTACAAAGTTGAGTTCAAGGCCAACCTAAAATGTATAGTGAAACCCTGTCTCGAAAAGGGGGAAAACAAAAACTCTTATTTAAAAGTGTAGCCCCTCTCTCGGGACTCCTAATTCTCTTTACCCCTGGTCCCAATAAAGACTCTAAGGTTGCTGATATTTTTTTAATTTAATTTACCTATTCCAGAACAGCCTTTGGAATCAAATGCTGGCCTTATATAAAGTATCAATTATATAATGTATGAAGAAGGCAAAAAAATCTTAACTTACTCCTTTAACGTGCTCAAAAGTGACATTTTTCATCTGAACAGGATCTACCGCAGAATCAAGCCCTGTAGTAGTCCGGAAGCGGACTAAGTGAGAGAAAACAAATGTTAGTATTTGACAGATTAAAAAAATTCCAGTCATCTTGGTTTTTAGATGCAAGAAAGCAAAGCCTACAAAAATTAAACATCTGAGAAATCTCAGTTCAAATACACTGAATCAAAGTACAGAACAGAAACCAGATCTTCCGGATTTCTAGATCATGTTCAAACAGCAAGTGATGCACATTAAAGACACATACTTTCCACATTTTATACTTTTTATTTAAAACCAAGAATTATTTTTCTCTTCTTGTAATAATAAGAGAAACCTTAAATTAATGGTTATCAAATTTCAGTATGAATTTCAAAAAAAATCACTTGAAAACTGTGTTAAAATGCAAGTTTCCAAAACCATGCTATATACTAATGGTTTGCAAATTTGAGAAAGAGCCCAGGAGGTTGCATTTTTAACCTTTAATTATTCTAACACAACTGGTTACAGATCTATATTGTGAAATATATTGCCTTAAGCATAGCGTAAAAAACTGGTCCATTTAATAAAAAAAGGAAAAGGAAAATTATTTCTCTTTTCAAGTATTCTTCAGTAATGACATCTTTAAGCATATGAGAGGAAGAGTTTAGTAAGATAAAATACTTGAGAGCTACCCTGAGCAACTATTACAAGGTTTTTTAAAATTGCTCCTCAAGTACAACTTCTCAAGTAGAGTAGTTACAAATGAGTAAAAAGTGATTTCTAATAACTTCACGTGAGTAAAATATTGTCATTAAGATGCAGTGAAATTTAGGGGCAAAAAATAAGGCACAAGAAAGAAATGCTCATTGGCTACGGTGGTACACATCTGTAATCCCAACATTCTGGGAGGCTGAGGAAAGAGGATCTCAAGCTCAAGCCCACCTGGGCAACTCAGTGAGATTCTATCTCGAAATAAAAAACAGGAAAAAAAGGACTGTGGATATAGCTGAGTGCAGGTCTTGAGTTTAATCCCTTAGACAAAAAGAAAAAAACACCAATAATAGAAGAAATGACTAACAACACATCAAGAACATACAAGTGGGAGAATACAAACATAAAACTGTAATTCTAGAATGGACACTAACAGTCTGAGCCTAATAAAGTGTTTAAGGATCTTAGATACTTAATTGTAGAGAACAAACATATGATAAACACTGAATGACAGCTGAGGAAGTAATTGAAACCACTTAAATCGGGTATTATAATTGTATTTCAGAACTGCAAACTGAAAAGACACTGGATTCATTTGATTATTTTTTTTTAAAAATTCAATTTACGGACTTATCCTTGAAACACAAGACTATCTTTTATTGTTACTATGAAATTCTACATGATTTTAAAATTTGATCATCCCACATATATCATTTCCTAAAACCCTAGAAAACTAACCACTAGGGATAAAAGGCCTTGCAATGCAATCCACCAGGAGGGCCTTACCAGGTGCCACACCCATGAACCTCCAGAACCACAAGCTAAATCAACCTCTTTATAAAGTACTCAGCATAAGATATTTCATTGTTGCCGGGCGTGGTGGCGCACGCCTTTAATCCCAGCACTCGGGAGGCTGAGGTAGGTGGAGCGTTGTGGGTTCGAGGCCGGCTTGGGCTACAACGCGAGCACAAGGCCGGCCTGAGCTACACAGTGCGACCCTGCCTCAAAAAAAACCCGGGCCGGGAGTTTGGCTCAGTGCCTTAGGCGCCTGCCCTGGCAGGCACGAGGTTGTGAGTTCAATCCCCGGTGCCGCAAAAAAAAAAAAAAAGATATTTCATTGTAGCAACACAAAAAGCATACATCATAAATCTACAAACAGGGAAAAGGAAAAGAATATTTAAAGAAATAAAAAAGTTAACATGGCAGATAAATAAAAGCATCCTTACCAGATAAAAATGGATTTTTTAACAGCCCATAAATGCCAAATAGCAGCAGAACAAAGAGAATTAGACGAGTTCGCCTTAAGGAATCTGGAAGAAAAAGAGAAAGGCTTAAGTCGAATGCCACCAAAGATATTGCAACTAAACAAAATGCAAATATTAGGTTACAGATAATCATAACTTTTATCACACGTAATTTTGGAAGTTGGCATTCTTGTGCACAACTATATGGTTTTCTTTCAGCATCCTCTTCCTCAAAACTTCGTAAAACCACATATGCTCCTGTCCTTGACTTGACTTTATCTCTTGTAAGTAAACTGCCAGTATTTCCACTCAACATAGCTCAACTTATAAATATAATGGAATACACCCATGTAAAAAGATGGATGATATTTTGGTTTTTGTTTTTTGACACAGGATCCCACTATGTAGTGCAAGTTGGCCCTGAACTCACTATGTAGTCAAGGCTGGTCTCAAACTCATGGTGATCCTCCTGCCTCAGCCTCCTGAATGCTGGGAAACAGGATGGATGATTTTAGGAAAGTCATTTATAATAGTTTAAATGTAAGACTATGACATCCTTTCAGTTATTCTCAAATCAACTTACCATTGGTTTTTTGTGTTAATGTTTGAGCTTTCAGAAAACCCTCTGCAAAACCAGTTTTAAATGCATCTTGATGAGCTTCAGGTATATTTTTTGTTTTCATGAGTTTGTCCAAACTCTCAACATCAGATCCTCTGTCCCGCAAAAGAAACCCCTAAATGCATGAAATAACACAACAGTACTTATTGGGCAACTGTACAGACAGTAATAATCCCCATTTATTTTCTTTTTTAACACCACGTACATTTATTAGAAAAGAAGAAAGTTATGAAATACCCTCATATCTTTCCTTAAGGAATTAGGAATAGAACAATAAAACCAAGGACAAATAGAAGAAAATAATAAAGATTTAAAAACACAATCCCTTATCAAAATGCCAACATCATTTTTTCATAAAAATTAACATTCTGAGCCGGGCGTGGTGGCGCACGCCTTTAATCCCAGCACTCGGGAGGCTGAGGTAGGTGGAGCCTTGTGAGTTCGAGGCTGACTTGGGCTACAACGCAAGTGCAAGACCGGCCTGAGCTACATAGTGTGACCCTGCCTCAAACAACTAGGGCTGGGAGTTCGGCTCAGTGGCTTAAGCGCCTGCCCTGGCAGGTGCGAGGTGGTAAGTTTGATCCCTGGTGCCGCAAAAAAAAAAAAAAAAAGTTTTTATTCTTACATTTCTGTATAAATACAAAAGACTCAGAATAGTCTAAATAACTTTGATAAAGGAACAAAATTAGAGCTCCAGTCCTTCCCAATCCCAAGACTTACCACAGTTACACCAATCTTAACAAAACAGCATTGATATCAAGATAAACAAACCACCAAGGTACCAATATGAAGTCCCAAAATAGCCACATAACAATTGATTTCTGGCAAAGATGCAAAAACAATTAAGTGGAAAAAGAATTGTACCTTCAATAAGTACACTAGAACAACTGGATATCCACACGCAAAAAATAAAAACAAACGAACAAACAAAAAAACCCAAACCTTTTAGCACATCAAAAATTTCTTAGCCGGGTGTGGTGACACACGCCTTTCATCCCAGCACTCAGGAGGATTGCTGTAAGTTCGAGACCAGCTTGAGCTACAAAGTGAGTGCAAGGCCAGCCTGAACTGCACAGTGAGACCCTGTCTCAAAACATAGGGCTGAAGATTTAGCTCAGTGGCCTAAGCACCTGCCTGGCAGGTGCGAGGTTGTGAGTTCAATTTCCGGTACCAAAAAAAAATCTTAAGACATCCAAAAGTCAACTCAAAATGGCTCACAGTGGGTTAGTCAAAGTAAAAGCAGGTGTGACCTAAGTTGTTGCTTTGGCTCAGGTCATTGTTTCTGGGACAAAATGTAGAGGGGAAGGCAGAACCCACAGAGGTATTCACTGAAGGGAGGCACTGAATTTACTTCCGGACAGGCCAGGTGGATGACAAAGGAGGCCATTGTGCTGTTTTGTTTTGCTTTTTTAACTATCTCAACTGCTTTTTTTATATATATACATAAACATATATATAATTTTTCTTTCAGCTTGTCACACTAATAATCCCAATTTATATCATCATCACCCACTAAAAAATTGAAAGTCTACAATTTCATTTGTATTGCCAATGTGAACAGATTAAGATTCAACATCAAAAGCCGGGTGTGGTGGCGCATGCCTTTAATCCCAGCACTAGGGAGGTTGAGGTAGGTGAAGTATTGTGAGTTTGAGGCTGGCTTGGCTACAATGCGAGCACAAGGTCGGCCTGAGCTATATAGTTCGACCCTGCCTCAAAAAAACTAGGGCTGGGAGTTTGGCTCAGTGGCTTAAGCAACTGTCTAGCAGGTGTGAGGCTGTGAGTTCAAACCCCATTGACACAAGAAAAAAAAAAAAAAAAGATTCAACATCAAATTAATTAATCAACTGACCAGGATACTAATCCTAGATCCTACCTGACACAAATCAATTATTAACATAAAGAAAGTGTCATTACTCTGTACTATACTATACTGAAAACACTTACGTCACATAATACTTAGAATTTTAATGGCCTGATATTCATACTACTTTATCTCTGCTAGAGGAAAAATTTCATTACCTTATTAAGATTAAAATATTACCCTGCATGAGGCATAGTGGCATATACCTGTAATCCCAGTACTCGGGAGGTTGAAGCAGAAGGATCATTGTGAGTTCGAGGCTAGCCTGGACTACAAAGTGTGTTCAAGGCCAGCCTTGAACTGCACAGCAAAACTCTGTCTCAAAAAGACAAAAAAATAAAATAAAATATTGCCCTGCACATACCAAGCCTAGTTCTAAAGATGTAAAGATAAGTCACTGATCTTAAAGCTTCCAGGCTATTGAGAAAAAAATACATAAGTATTTTTTTAAAAATGACTTTAGTATCATTAGAAATACTAGTATGGTATCAAAAGAAATGCTATATATGAAATACCACAAAGACCTTATAGAGAATGGATACAGAAACCACACAAAGGAAAAATCTGATAGAGCCATCAAACAGTACTCAAGAACTGTGTGTGATTTGACACGTCTTAGAGGTCAAAAGCAGAGGACAGGAAGAGACTAAGTGGCATATTGGAAATGACAACAAACAAATGGTCAGTAGAAGCCAAACAATGAAATGCCCTATACACTAGATTGAGTTGGGTCATCATTTTATTACTGAACTTTTTTTTTTTTTTTAACTCTTTTGAAGTTTACTTTGTTGAACCCATGGCCTCGTAGATGGCAGAAGCACTCTACCATTGAGCTACATGACCAGACTCTACATTATTTTAGAAAAACTGATGGGTGGGTCTGGAGGCAAGACAACATAGCAAGACTAGAGGGAAGAAGATTAAATGAATATTAAGAGTAAACCAGAGGAGAAGCTGGGCGTGGTGGCGCACACCTTTAATCCCAGCACTCGGGAGGCCGAGGTAGGAGGAGCGTTATGAGTTTGAGGCCGGCTTGGGCTACAACGTGAGCACAAGCCCTACCTGAGCTACATAGTGCGACCTTGTCTCAAAAAACCAGGGTCGGGAGTTTGGCTCAGCGGCTTAAGCACCTGTCTGGAAGGCACAAGGTTGTGAGATCAATTCCTGGTGCCACAAAAAAAAGAGTAAGCCAGGCAAGAAATGGTTACAGCACATAAAAGGCAGTAGAACTGGAAATAAATGAGAAAATTTAAGAAAAATTTAAGAAATTAGATCCATAGTGATTAATGAATGTGAAGGGTGAGGAAAGACAGACAAATTTTGACTGAACACAGGGTTACACAAGCATGTATAGGTTGGTAGTAAAAAAATCAGCAGCTGTGTAATAAGCAAGTGGAGACAAGTCTGGTACTCAGAGGAGTTGTAACAAGTATAATGATTACATTAAGTCATTCCTCCCTTATTATCCATAAATACAAAGAGAAAAAATTCATGTCATAAAGAAAGCAAATATTGAATGTCCTTGCTGTCTTAATAATTTGAAAATTATTCCTTTCTGAAATGTTATAAAAGGTCTAATTACCTTCACAAAGGATGGTGCCACATTCTGTGTTTCTGCTAATCTTTCAGAGGTGGACTGCAGACGTCGTGTCCTTGATTTCAAAGTTTTAAAACCCCGAGACTGTATAAAAACTAAACAAAACAGTGCCATTTACTTTGTAAGTTGCTAACAGAAACTAAAATGCTGAGGACTATATAAAGTCTGACAGCATACCTGTATGTCTTAGTTTATCTTGTTTCTTATAGTTCTTTTGCCAAACACTTCAATACATTTTACATTTCTATCATCCTTTTTTGCAAAAACAGAACTTTAAATATTTTATTTTGTGTTCATAGTGGAAGAATAAATAGTTACTTCACTGTATAATTTAGAAAACAGGACTATAACTCTTATAAATTTTTTTCTGATTTTTTTTGTTTTCTTTTTTCTTTTCTGGTACCAGGAATCACTCTGAAAACCTTTTGACGCTTTTCCCAAAACATGTAAGTCATTGAAAGGTATTAAATCCAGAATTAATTTGGTATTTTTTTTGGTAATTACAAAATATTTTTTTAAAAAGTAAAAAAGTATCAATAATCAGTGTTTCCTAATTCCTCAAACTTTAATTAAACTTGCCCACAATAACCACTGTTAAAATTTCGATGAGTATTATTCTATGCTTGCAAACATATATATGCTTTCTATAAAAATTACTCTTTTTTAAACATAACTTTGAGACTGGGGATATAGCTCAGTGGTACAGCACCTTCCCAGGATCAGAAAAAGAAAAAAAAAAGTAACTTTGTACAACTGCCTTCTTTCCTTAATAGCATACCATAGCTATACAGAGTAGGACAGACTACATTCCATTTAAATGCCACTTAAAAGCTTTCTGATTTATCTGACTACAACTTATTCAACCATTTCTCAATTATGGACATTATTCTTTTATTATTTTTCTTTTGTTTCTTTGGTCTGAACATTAAACCCAAGGTCTCACATATGCTAATAAGCACATGCTCTACCAATGAGCTATAACTTCAGCCCCCATTACCTTTTTATTGCTACAAATAACACTGCATTGAACATTCTTACACATACATCCTTCAACACATGCAGAACAAATTACTAGAAGTGAAACACTAAGAAATTGCCTTTGAGCCAGGCATGGTGGCGCACGTCTTTAACCCCAGCACTCAGGAAGCTGAGGTAGGATGAGAGTTGTGAGTTCAAGGCCGGCTTGGGCTACAAGGTGAGCGCAAGGCCGGCCTGAGCTACATAGTGCGACCCTGCCTCAAAAAACCAGGGCCGGGAGTTTGGCTCAGTGACTTAAGCGCCTTCTCTGGCAGGCGCAAGGTTGTGAGTTCAATCCCCGGTGCCACAAAAAATAAAAAACAAAAAAATACTAACTTGCTTCCCAATTTCTACAAGTCTTCATAGATTTTACTAAAAGCATGCTAACTTCATAAATTTGGAGATAAATGGATACTGTTATAATGCCATGTCCTTCCAAACATGATTTGACGTTCTTTTATTTTACTTAGTACCTTTTCTCAGTAAAGCTTCAAATGCATACGTGTGTGTGTGTGTGTGTGTGTGTAAAACCAAGTAGTTCTTCTCAGGATAAACACTGGGTTTTGAACAAACTGTTAATAAAATCTGCTAAAAGACAGCTGTTGTTTTTATGCATTTATTTGGTATGAAAACCAACTGAACTCACTATTTGAACAACCTTTGATTTTCTGGTAAATAATTGTATGTCCTACAAATTAAAACTCTGCTCCTTCCTTTATGTATGACTCAATTCTTTTTCTTTTTAATCGTATTGTTCAGAATCCCCAAATCCTGTCTAAAAACAAGGCACCAGACATCTTGTTTCTCACAATGATGGCAACATAACAGATGTTAAAAAATTTTAAAAGGTTTTCCTCCACTTCTAGCTTTTCTAAAAATTTTCAGGAAGCATAGTAATCAAAACATGTCACACGTTGAAATAATAGCATTTTCCTTCTCCAATCAACACGATGAATTAACAGATTTACCAGTGTAAAATTACATCTGTATTCCTTGATCTTGATTTTTTTTTAAGCACACGTCTAGACTTGGTTTTGCCAGATTTTACTTAGGATTTCAATATTTATTAAGATACTGACATATTGTATTTTTTTCCTGCTAATAATGATCAGTTTCAGTAACAGCAGCAACCTTACAACCTAAATAGGGAAGACTATCACGTTGCTCAGAGTAATCGTGAACGCATGGACTGAAGTGATCATCCAACCTCAGCTTCCACAGGAGCCTGGACCAAAGGCACATGCTGTCATGCCCAGCTTATCTTTTTAATAAACTTTTAGGGTTGCGACTGTAGTCTAGTGGTAAAGTGCTTATTCTGCATGGTGTCTCACTATGTACCCTAAGCAGGCTTCAAACATTTGATTTTTCTGCTTCAGACTACCAAGTAGCTAGTCATAAATGCACATACCATACCTGGCTTATAAAAAAAAATATTTTAAACAACAGGAAATTTATCATTCTATATAAAGAATCTAACTATAAAATCACGTGAAGCACTCAGGAGGCTGAGGCAGAAGGATCACTGTGAGTTTCAAGGCAGCCTGGGTGATACAAGCAAGTTTAAGGCCACCCTGCACTATATAGTGAGACCCTGTCTCAAAAAACAAACAAAATTACCTGAACTTTGGAGTAAGGAAATTTTTTTTTTTAGATTATTATCCTTCAATCTAGACTTATTATCCTACCTGCTCTTAGGTCAATTTTGCTAACTTGGCAGCTAATTTCAACATATTTTTATTGTTTGACATGGGTGGGCGAAGCATTGGTGGCACATGCCTGTAATCCCAGCACTGTGTAGGCTGACACAGGAGGATCACCATTAGTTTGAGGCTAGCTTGGGCTACATAAGCGAGTTCTAGGCCAGCCTGCACAACACAGTGAGACCCTGACTCAATCCAAACAGAAAGAAACCACATCGACACAGCTGCATGCAGTGGTACCTGCCCAGAATCCCATTTACTCAGGAGACTGGAGCAGAGAAACTGAAAGGACGAAACCAGCCTGAGCCACTTAACAAAATTCCATGTCAAAAACGGGCTGATCCTACAGCAGATGTGACTTAACTTTTAGGCTACAATTAGCAAAAAAAGCACAGTGGAGTAAGGAATTAATGTGAAAGTGCATGTGTTTAGGGGAACCTGTCTCTGGGAATTCCTGGGTTGAGCACTGATGCCAAAGACACAAACAGTTCCCTTTGGTGGTGAATCATACACACACCTGTAGCGTCATGCTTATTCATGGTAGTCTGTGATTTGTAGTCCAAATACATTCACTACATAGCAATGCTGAAGAAACTCATCTGCTGTGAGTACTGATCACTGCAATCTTGTTTAAAAACAGAAATGGAGGTTCTTCACATTCCTATTTTTGGCAATCTTTCAACTGTTTATTATATCAACCAAAGCCCACGTAAGACTCAAGAGTCTGGTGTTTTCCCTGAGTTCCTCTGGAATGCAAGTATACACATCTCTCATGACACGCTACCCTGAATTCTGTGAAGATATGGAACATGTCTTTTTTATTCACAACTATTACTAGTGCCTGGTAACCAATTAATGAATAATGAGTATTTTCCTTTTGAATACTCCTGACTCCTCCAGAGCAACTATCTGCCATCTCTCTTTTTCCCCTTCCCCTCACCTTCAAATCGTCTTTTATGTTAAAAAAAATTGATGAATAATGAATGAAAATTTGATTTTACTCTCAATTTGTTGTCACCTATTTTTTTTTTTTTTTTTTTTTTTTTGCAGTACTGGTGATCGAACTCACAACCTCGCGCCTGCCAAGTAGGCGCCTAAGCCACTGAGCCAAACTTCGGGCCCTATTTTTTCCAAGGCAGGGTCACATTATGTAGCTCAGGCCAGCCCTGCTCATGTTGTAGCCACAGCCGGCCTCGAACTCAAAACACTTCTCCTACCTCAGCCTCCAAAGTGCTGGGAGTTGTCACCTATTTCAACGTACTAAAACTCTTCTGGTGTTCCTCTAGACTTATTTTTCTCATTTTGGTATTTTTTTCTTTCATTTCAATGGGTTTTTGATGAGGACTAGTAAACAAATGCACTTGGTCAATTATTTTGAAGTAGTTGTAGGTAAATACCCAGAAGTTTGATTTACTATATCTTTCACTCCTATTATACATTTTCCAGATCTAAAATAACATAGAACTACCTAAACTGATAAATTTCAAACACTCTTAAATCCTACTGTCCATTGCACGTGGGTGGTCATAGCCACTAACATCATTAAAACAAATCTTAAAATGTGAAGTAACCTATTACATTTTTCAAAACAAGTACAAGTGTTGCTTCATACCTGGCCAGTACTGAAGATCTGAACAAATTCTCTGAAGAATTCTCGGATGTTGTGGAAACAAGCAAGAAGAACGTAAAGCACTAAACATATCTAAGTGACCTGGAGGGAAATTGCTAAAGGTAAGTTTACTGCTTTTCCATACCAAAAACATAAAAATCACATGAAGTATTAAGAATCTTTTTCTAGTATTAGAAAAGTCACAATATGAATTTCCTAACTTTTTCTTTGGTCTGTGATATGACCTTGCTTTCATAAAACTATCTGAAGTATTATTAATTTCTTTTAATTGCAAAGCTCTTCACCTTACTGTCACTTAACAGTTTACTTTTACATCTGATATATAGCTGCCAAAACTAAATTCCAATCAATAGAGGTATAAGGTATGTACGCTTCAAATTACTTTTAGAAGCCAGGGATTTAGCTCAGTGGCATAAGCACCTGTCTGGCAGTGCAAGGTTGGGAGTTCGATCCCTGGTACAAAACAAAAAAAATTAGTTCCAGAACATAAAGAGATAAGACACTGCTCTTCAGCCGGGCATGGTGGTGCATGTCTTTCATCCCAGCACTCGGGGAGGCTGAGGCAGAAGGATCATTGTGAATTCGAGACCAGCTTGGGCTACAAAGTGAGTTCAAGGCCTGACTGAAATGCACGGTAGCAGTCAGTCTAAAAAATACATAAATAAATAAAACACCTTCTTCTAAATGTGATATGGTATAGCACATTAGCTCTAGGAACAGAATATCAACAGTAATGTCAAAAAAAAAAGTGATTTAAAGAAAATTTTGCTGAAATCAAGTTTGCACTTAATTAAAACCACTGTTCCAACCCAAGCATGGTGGTGCACACCTTGCAATCCTAGTGTTGTTGGAAGACTGGCGCAGGAGGATCCCAAGTTAAGAGGCCAACTTGGACCACTCAGCAATGTAGCAATGTAGCAAAATCCTTGTCTCAAAAACTAAAATAAGCTAGGGGCATGGCTCAGCGCAAAAGGCCTGGGGTCAATCCCCAGCTCCACAATAAAAAAGGCTAGGGCCATGGCTCAGTGCAAAGGGTCTGAGGTCCATCCCCAGCTCCACAAAAAAAATTTATGGTTTATAAATTGTGTCAACTTGAGAAGTTTAGAAGTTTAACTGAGAGACTCAGCAGGGAGCCAGGGTTCTTACTTTGTAAATATCCTCATCCTGTGCAAAGGAAGGCAAGGAGATCTGTGAATGCTACACACACCCTGGAGGGGGTTGGGTATGGCCTGTGTAAAATATAAGGGAGAAGAGGCTTGCTCTTCCCCCTCTTGCTCGGCTGCTGCCTTGAAGTGCTGTCCCGGTGCCACCCTGCCTCGGCCCCAGCTGAGTCTGCACTGAAACCTCCAACAATTGTAAGACATAAAACTTTCCTTCCCTAATTGTGGGAGTTGGGTGTTTTGTACCAGCAACGAGTGAAAAGTAACCAAGACTCTATATATACATACATATCTCTATCATTGTGAATTTGTTTTAATAAATGTACCATGAGGGAAGGCATAAAAATTAAGGGAAGTAAGGTACACAGTATCAAAATTCTCGATACTATCTTTGAAATTTTTCTGTAAATCTAACAATATTTCAATATGAAAACTTATCAGAGAGAAAAAGAAAACCTCAAGAACCTGGTTCATAGTAAATGCTAATAAATGATATCTATCTAGTTTTTTACAATACTTAAGTGGCTTATTTTCATTCAAACCAAAAATATATGAACACACCATATTTATTTTCAAAGAAGGACTGTGCAGAGACATGAGATGTGTGCCAGTGGGAAGAGACACTTTTGCCTTTGTACAATCCAGGAAGCAGATTTTCCACCAGTTGATCAAGCTGTCCAATTTTTAATTCAGATAATCCAAGGTCCCTTAAACTAAGCGCAGGCTGTAAAACATTAAGTCAACAAAACGGTAACATTAGTGGGACACTTAAAGGGTACTTACGAACAGAAAGGATTTTTTTCAAATCTAAGAGATACACGGATTTCTTAATATTTAAAATATAATTAATACAAATATTAAGTTCCCAATCAACCAAAGCATGGATAAAAAAGACGTGATCTTTTTATACAGTGGAGTACTATGCAGCCATAAAGACAAACGAGACTTTTATAGGTAAATGGATGCAACTTGAGACCATACTCGTAAGTGAAATAAATCTGACTTACATGTGCAAACATCATACTGTATCCCTTGCATGAGAAACCGAAAGAGTAAATAAGGTCTAAAATATACATTAGATATTGTGAAATGGGAAGAAACTGTTCAAATGGAAAAAGGAACAAGGATGGGAAAGGTGAAAGGACAGTAGGGAAAAGGGGAAAAAACGCAAGTCAGTTACACTATTAGATCCTCTTAGTTCATTAAAAAAGAATTGTTCGGGCTAATATTGATTGGAGAAATTTTTATGCCCCTATCTTGTACCCTGAGCAACTACTTTAAAGATAACAACATGTAATGTATTAACTATGTTATTCTATTGTTATAAAATTTTGTTACCTTTTTTCTTTTTCTTTTTTTTTTTTTTGGTACCAGGGATCCAACTCGCCACCTCACACGTGCCAGGCAAGCACTTACACTGCTGAGCTAAATCCCCAGTCCTATTTTCTCAGACACGGTCTTACATGCAGTTCAGGCTGGCCTTGAACTCACTTTGTAGCCCAGGCTGGTCTTGAATTCACAAAGATCCTCCTGCCTCAGTCTCCTGAGTGCTGGGATGAAAGGGGTGCACCACCACACCCGGCTACCTCTTTTCTATAAAATAAAAATAACAAGGGCTGGGGATTTAGTTCAGCGGCTCAAAGCGCTTGCCTGGTAAATGCAAGGTCGTGAGTTTGATCCCCTGTACCCCCCACCAAAAAAATAAAATAAAATAAAAATAACATTCCTAAGTTCTAGTTTCACTGAGGTCAGTCATGTGAAGTTTGAAAAATGCTGAAAAAGTATATCCCTAATGGTATTCTTAAATAAGAAAATGACATTTCAGTATGAATGAGAAGCTGGGCATGGTGGCACACACCTTTAATCCCAGCACTCGGGAGGCTGAGGTAGGAGGAGCATTGTGAGTTCGAGGCCGGCTTGGGCTACAATGCGAGAGCAAGGCCGGCCTGAGCTACATAGTGTGACCCTGCCTGAAAAACACTAGGGCTAGGAGTTTGGCTCAGTGGCTTAAGCGCCTGTCTGGCAAGAGTGAGGCTGTGAGTTTGATCCCTGGTGCCGCAAAAAAAAAAAAAAAAAAAAAAAAGTATGAGTGAGAAAAAATGTATCTTTTTATTCAAATCAATATTGTCATTGAATGAACCATTATGATTCACAAAAGGAAGCTAAGTGTGTTATATTTTTCCCTTTCCACGTAGTACTAGTCCACCAACAATCAGCCAAACATTTACAGTGACTGTGGATATAGCTCAATGGTAGTGCACTTACTTGCCTAGCACAGTACAATGAGAAAACAAGAGGAGGGTTGGTGGTGGTGGGCAGAGTGAAAAGTTTACTGTTTTTCTCTGCCGTAGTACTGAGAAACGAACCCAGTGCTTCCCACTGAGCTATGTTCCCAACCCTTTAATTTTTTTTTTTTTTTCAGATACCGGGGATCGAACTCACAACCTCACGCCTGCCAGGCAGGCACTTAGGTCACAGAGCCAAACTCCCAGCCCTATTTTCTTCAAGGCAGGGTTACACCATGTAGCTAAGGCCGGCCTTGCTCATGCTGTAGCCCAAGCCAGCCTCGAACTCACAATGCTCCATGCTCCATCTACCTCAGCCTCCCAAGTGCTGGGATTAAAGGCATGTGCCACCACGCTCGGCTGCTTTTTTTTAAATTTTTTGAGAGAGAGGGTCTCACCTCATCTCTAAACTGCCCAGCTAAGCTTCAATTTGTCATTCTCCTGCCTCAGCCTCCCAGTGTGCTGGGATCACTGGTGTGGCACCACCACTGCTGCCAGCAAGTTATACTTTGTTACGCTGTGTTGCTACCACTCTGGAGTGGATGTTTGCATAAGCAAGGCTTGATGAAAGCAACGAAGTCACCACACAGCAAAGAAAGTAAGACCAAGTAGGATGTTCAACAATATGAAAAGGTTTTGATATAACTCAGTATTTTCCAAAGACAAATACAAGGGCTGATGAGGTCCTGAAGGACATAATTCTGTGTGCCCCACCATTAGTCTTAAACTGCACACAGGCCTCTAGTTACTCTTCAGCAACCAACAATGCCCTTTATCACCAAGTCAGCAATTTCACTTAATAAAATAAAGACTTACCAGTGAAGGATAGAAATAATGATACTGTTTTTGGCAATAACAACAAAAAGGAAATAATATCCAACATAAGACATGACACAAAGTTAATACTACAAAGTCATTAAAACTACTAAAAATGAGCTGGGTGCATAGCACATGCCTGTGTAACTCCAGCTATTCAGGAAGCTGAGGCAGCAGACAACTGCTGATTTGAGGCAAGCCCAGGCAACACAGGCAGACCCCACCTCAAAAGACAAAACAACAATACCAATAAAATAAAAATACAGAAAATACATAGCATAAAAAAATTCGTGAGAGTCCTAAATGAACAAACAGGGATTCAAATCAGCCTGGAAGGCCAGAGATTTAGCTCAGTGGTCTAAGTGCCTACCTGGCAGGCGTGAGGTTGTGAGTTCGATCCCTGGTACAAATCAGCCTATAAGGGATAGGGGTGTAGTTTAGTGGTGAAGTGCTTTCCTAGCACACTCAAGGTCCTGGGTTCAAACCTCGTGCCACAAAAAACTTTAAAATTAATTTTAAACATCAACATGTACAGTATAATTTAACTATCACAGAGTACAAAAAGATCAACAGACATGAAATATAAATGTAAAATGTTAACAGTATTATCTCTAGAGAACAGTAATTTTATTTTACCTACACTAATATTTTTCAAAATTTCTCAAGTGAGCATAATCCTGCTGCGTGTAGCAATTTTGATACATATAATCCTTCCTGATCTGCAACCTCTTCCAAGTTTGTTACCTCAAGGCAATACATTATTTTGAGAGAAACAGCACATTCATATAATTTTCATTTTACTACACTGATTCAACTATTCTATTTTATTAGTAGTTCTGTTTTGAGACCAGGTCTCACTATGTAACCCAGGCTAGTCTCCAATTGGTGGCAATCTTCCTGCTTCAGCCTCCTGAGTGCTGGGATGACAGGCATGCACCACCAGGCCCCGCACCTGGACTGTAATTTGAATGAAGGGTATCAGAACAGCAGAGAGACAATGGACTGCCTATAGAAAAACAATGGTGAACAGACAAATAGAAAAAAAAGCGGCATAAAGATGACAACCTTGTCATCTAATCACAATTTTTTTCCAAGATGGGCCTTACAAAGTCCCTAGAATTCTCTTTCTACTATTCCTCCACTGTCCTTTGCCAGAACTCCTGACATCAGAACTAAAAGCATCAGGTTAAAGAGGCTGTTCAGAAACTTAACAATCATAGCATCTTTTCTTAAAAACATATTCTGAGCTGGGCGTGGTGGCGCATGCCTTTCATCCCAGCACTCGGGAGGCTGAGGCAGGAGGATCCTTGTGAGTTCGAGACCAGCCTGGGCTACAAAGTGAGTTCAAGGCCAGCCTAAACTGCATAGTGAGACCCTGTCTCAAAAAATAGGGCTGGGGATTTAGCTCAGTGGCATAAGTGCCTGCCTGGCAGGCAGTGAGGTTGTGAGTTCGATCCTCTGATACCCAAAAAAAAAAAAAAAAAAAAAAAAAAAAAAATCTGGGGCCAGAGATTTAGCTCAGTGGCGCAGTGCCTGAAGCCTGAGGACCTGAGTTCGATTCCCAGTACCCCCACCTACCGCAAAGAGCATACACAGAGCTTGTAAGTGACTACCTTAGTTGGAAGTAGGAAGGTTCTTAGGTTCATAACTCCCTATATCCCAGGAATCACTGGATTTCTAATTATATGAATATTGAAAGTATAGTTTTCTAGCTTGTGTATTTTACTTTCAAAAACCTAGACTAAGCCAGATGTGGTGGCACATGCCTGTAATCCGAGCACTCGGGAGGCTGAGGCAGGAGGATCATTGCGAGTTTGAGACCAGCTTGGGCTACAAAGTGAGTTCAAGGCCAGCCTGAACTGCGTAGAGACTCTGTCTCAAAAAGAAAAGCAAAAATTTTTTTTAAAAAACCTAGGTTAACTATACTCAAAGCTTCTGAAAGTTAGAAAACAACTTGGAAGGTAATTGTAGTGAATTACTGATGAGCAACCCGTAGTTACAGCCAGCTGACATTTCATCAAACATTATTTCAATTTATTGTATCAGAAAGAACTCCTCACACAAGCAGGGTAAAAGCTGTTACCTCACCACCAGCAGCCTCCTGCTCTGGAACAACATCTCGGTGCTCCTTTGGAGAAACTGATGCACTGACTGAAACAGACACGGGTTTTGGTGAATGGAAGGCACTGATAAGATGACTGAGAGGAACTGTAACCTAGAAAAAGAGAAAAGTTTGAATTAAGTAGTATATTTTTTTAAATCTCCTTTTTCTTGTCAGAATTTAGAATATGTTGAAAGTTAAAAATATGCTGAATAGTAAACCTATGTTTTGAGCCGCAGGCACAGCATTGTGGTAGAGCACTTGCCTAGCATGTTCCAGGCCGTGTTTGATCCCCAGTACTACCCCCACACACATATACACACTACATGTTAAAAACGGCAAGCACTCATTTACTATTTTCAGCTTTATTATTCTTGATCTATGAACCAAAAGTATTACCATATACATGTAGTCCTTGAACACTGAACTCATTATGGAGCCCAGGCTGGCCTCTAACTTGAAATCTTCCTGCCTCTACCTCCCAGGTATTAGCATTACAGGAGTGTAGTACCATATCTGGCTCCTAGAGGCGATTTTTATTAATATTTCTTTTTTTGGGGGGTGGGGGGTTGGAGACAGGGTTGCTTGAGTTCACTAGGTAGCATGGCCATTCACAACACGGCTTGCTCCCACCTTCCCTTCCGTTCAGGCTCTAAAGTCCGCTTTTCATCAGTTCTTCCCTACCCACCCTAATAGTTCAACAATCTTCTCCTAAAAGATATTTCCTACCCAGGTTCTCAGCTCTACTTACCTTCTTGACACTTTTCTGTAATACTCTACATATTAATTATCTGTAGACTGTTATTATCTGTCTGTCTGACATCATCAGTCATCTGACATTCATCACTTGGAGTTAGCACAGAAACCACCCACAGGTTAAGAGCTTAGTTTCACAACACTGCCCACAGTTCAAATATCAGTGACAAGTCCCAGGTCAACCATGTTTCTGACCAATTAGTTATAAACTGGGGGTTCCCACAACCCTTCCCAGTTTGATTACTTGCTAGAATGGCTCACAGAACCCAGGAAAACACTTTATGTTTACCAGTCGACAATAAAAAACAGAAATGAACAGCCAAATGAAGAGGTACATCAGGCAAACTATAAAAGGATCTCTGGTACAAGGTTCCCGCCTCCACCCACTTACCATCCCAGATCCATCTCCCTGCGTAGGAGTTTCTAATGGAAGCTGGGCATGGTGGTGCACACGCCTGTAATCCCAGCACTAGGAGGCTAAGGCAGGAGCATCATGCTAAACTCAAGATCAGTCAGGACTACACAGTGAGTTCAAGGTTAGCCTGAACTACACAGACAGTTGTCTCAAAACAAACAAAAAGAGAAAAACAGCTTCTAATACAGCTGAAACTCCAGCCTTGCCCTTCCTTCTCTCGAGGTGTAAGAATGGAAGTACACTCTCTAATCATTTGGTCTTTTTGGTCCCTAGTCCCATTCTGAGGCTATTTAAAGTTCAAGTCATCTCATTTGCTTCAATACTGATATGATCTGTACCAAGAAGACCACAAAGACTACATAAACATGTTTTACCAGTCTCCAACCAGAAAGTAAATTCCATACAGCATAAGAATTTTTCTATATTTTATCATTTTTTCAATATTGGATCCCAGCAAAATAGTGCAATATTTAACAATAAACAATATTTGAATGCTACACAAATATCTGAGTAACTGAATAAGCTAAATGGGCTTTTATGAACAACACGTAATGTTTAACTTATATGTCATTTAATCCTCATAATAACCACAAAAATCACTTTTCCTGTGATTAAATATGTTAAAAAGACTTTTAAGACCTTTTTTTTTCCTCCTTCTTTTTTGTCTTTTAGAGACAGGGTTTTGCTATTCAGTCCAGGCTGTCCTTGAACTCACTTTGTAGCCCAAGGTGGTCTCCAACACTCAACAATCCTCCTGCCTCAGACTCTGAGTGCTGGGATTACAAGCGTGCACCACCACATCCAGCTTTTAAAACCATTAAGAAGAGTTATCACGGAAGGGTTCTCCCTTCTTGCTCTTATACTCTTCTACCATGCTGTCAGATGTTGGCACCTTGATACCAGATTTCCCAGCTTCCAAAACTGTGAAGCAATAAATTTCTGCACAGTATATACATTACTCAGGCTAAGGTATTCTGTTACTGATGCAGACTAAGACACTTCTCATTTAACAGAGGAAGACAGCAGGAACACAAGTAAATTTAGTGCCATGTCCAGGGTCACACAGCTAGCATAGCAAAGAATTCTAACAGAGGGAATGCAAGTGAAAATTCCACAGGTAAAAGCCTTCTCATCACATAGGCCTTCTCAAATCCCATGATATGTTATTACACGAACAAAGCAAAGTATCAGATGATCTTTTTAAAATTATAAATACCTATGTCAATACAGAGGAGGAAAAGCATAAAATACATTCTAAAATATCTGTCTTTGGGTAATAAGAGCCGAGTTAAAACTGCCCACAGTACACAAACTCACTTTGCCATCTCTGTCAATATCACATAGCACTAACTCTCCATGGAGCTGACAGAGAAAATTGGGCATTCTTGAGTGAACAGGCCATGTCACACTTTTTTCTCAAACAATTGCTAGGGCTCCTCCAGACACTATCATTTCGGTATACAGTACCTTCTCCTCAGTATGCCAGTTGATCAAACCAGAAACATCTGTCTCTCTTGAAATATTCTTTCTTTCCATAATCACTGCCACCACATTAGTGGGGCAAGGCTCCTTTCTTGGATTCCTGCAATACCATCCTTAATTAACACTTCCGCTCTTGCCCTCTCCTATTCTCTACATAGGAAGAAGTCAGAGTGATCTATTAAAAATGAAAATCTTGCCTGTAATCCCAGCACTGGGGAGGCTGAGGCAGGATTGTAGCAATTTGAGGCCAGCCTGGGCTACAATGTGAGCTCAAGACCAGCCTGAACTGCATAGTGAGACCCTGTCTCAAAAAGACCAAAAAAAAAAAAAAAAAAAAAAAAAAAAAGAAAGAAGAAAATCTTAGCATGTTTTAAAACCTTCAATAGTAGCCAATGGGCTTAAAATGAAACACAAACTCCCTTAAGGCTTCTTGCAAATCTCATGCCTAACACTGCTGCCTTTAATCACTAATGCTCCAGTGATAATTACATCTTATCTTTTTGTCCCTCCAATCTACAAAACTCTGCTCTCTGAGGATCCTCTGACACTCAGCTCTAGGCCTGAGATAACTGTTCATTGTTTACTTGGCTCTTACTCATCTTTACGTTATTTCAGTGATAAAAGATTCTACATTTGCTCTGTTCACCCACTACCCAATAAATGACTACTACATTTCCTATCAACCAGCCATTACTCTACTAGCACCAGAGAGGGAGGAGTTACAAACAAAGGAATACAATCGTACTCTTAAATCAAGAAGTTATGGGTGTCAATTTAAAGAACGAAATTTAAACTTAAGTTCTTCAAAAAATACTTGTCTGCTAATTGTGAGCACTTTCAAGAAAGAAAAATGAAACCTATCAAAATGGTACCACCCACAAAAGACTTTTGAAGTGAATCAAGAACAAAATATCGTCACAAGTTATTTTTCTTGAGACAGGGTAACAGAAATCCCACAGAATCATTTTTCTCTGCCGTATCTTTTGCTTTGCAAAAAGATAGAGATGAAGCTGAATCAAAATTTGAAATGCAGCCTGGACTACAAAGTGAGCTCAAGGCCAGTCTGAACTGCATAGTGAGACCCTGTCTCAAAGAGACCAAAAAAAAAAAGAAAAAGAAATGCAAGAAGTTAACTAATCTTTATGTTATTTCGAACCGAAAAGGGAAAAAATTATGGTAATTACTCAAATTATTATAGACTGTTCGGTTTAAATTCCATTTAACAGGAAGAATGGGAGTCCTGAAAAAGTCGGAAACAAAGAACACGACCTGCTCCTTTGTGTTTACTGCATAGACATATCCCCAACCCCCACCGGAATATCTGATCCGGACAATGCCTGACGGATTCGCTGACAGAAATTCCACGCAATCAACCCGGTATGCCAAGATCTCCATCACGCCTCTATCACGCCTCCGCCCCCAAATGCCTGGTTGGCAGCCCTTTAAGTTTCAGGCCCTACTCTCAGCGCTAGCCATTTTACGCCGCAGAACTCGCGCTCGATTATCGCTGCCCTCTTTGGTTTGCTTCCGAAACACCGATTCTACGAAAGCAACTGGAAACCAGCCACGGGCAGGGCCGCAGCAAAACCGGCTCAATGCCGGGCTCACCTGAGGCTGTACCGTGCTCGACAGGGAAAACATCTCCTTTGGGCTTCAGCAACCTCTCCCGCCTGCCGAAACTGTCTTTCTGTCCTCAGCCCGGCAGGCAGGCGCTGAGCCCGTCCTTATATCCCTCTTTCTCTCCTATACCAGCCCCTTTCCCTACCCAGAAATGGAAAATGGCCTCCCCTCCCTACAGCTGCTACAACGACAATCTGACCCGGAAGCAAATGCGCTGACGCAACAGCACCTCCGGGGCACGGGCGCGCAGCGCGCCTGCAGGTGGCGGACGCTTCCTGGGCGTGCTGGCCAGGTAGGAGTTGGCGTGCACAAGCAACGGAGGCCCCAACTCCTCAGCTGTGTGTGCTTTCACTTTAAAGAAAGGAAGACATTCACCGTGCTTTTCCTTTCTCGGACACTCCCCAGCCTCCTTAACACGTTCTCCCCCGCATTTCCTTGTCAGCGCTGAGCCGCGAGCTGACGGCCTTTGGTTTGCTACAGTGTGGTGTGCTCAGCTCTTTTCCGCACCGTACATCGGAAGTTTCCCGTTGGCCTTGGTCCATTTCCGCCAAGTGAATTCTGCCCTGTGAAAACTCGGACCACAGCCTCGGCCGACGCTTCCTGCTGGCCCGGCGTCTCCCTCGGCGCCGGCCGCGCTATGGGAAGAACCCAGCGGTCCGGCGCGGCTCGCGGGCGGGGCGGGGCGGCGCAACCCGTGATTCAGATTTCCTGCCAGCTGTCCCTCGCATCCCCGTCAAGAACTGCCTGTGCCTCCTCCCTGATGACAAATGACACTCGTGGGCCGCAGGGAGCGCCCTGGAGAAGGTGACGGCGCCTTGGAGGCCGGGCCCGCGCCTCGGCGCTCGCGGGATTGGCTCGCGCGGCTCCGGGGCGGCGGGGGCGGGGCTGCTCCGGGCTGCGCGCGGCGCCGCAGTGACGTCATGCCTGGCGCGCTCAGCGGGCGTGGCCTAACTTTGAACGCGGTTGGCGGGAGTCGCGGCTAGCGGAGAGGCAGCCTGCTGCGGCCTCCTATCTGCGCTGTCCAGCGATGGAGCCCTCCGCCGGGAGCGAGGAGAACACAGGAGGCGCGGCGACCGGGGAGTGGATGAGTACAATCCCGGCTCTGAGACCGCCCTCCATCGAGGAGTTCACCATAGTGAAGCCCATTAGCCGTGGTGCCTTCGGGAAAGTGTATCTGGGGCAGAAAGGCGACAAGTTGTATGCAGTGAAGGTAGGAAGTCTGCGGGGAGGAGAGAAAGGGAGAGTCAGGGCCTCCCGTCCTCTTTTCTGCCCTCCGACTTGGGGCCGCGGGGCTTGCTGAAGCCTGCGGAGCCGACTGCTTCGTTTGGGCTGGCCGCTGCGATCGGTCAGGTGTCCGGCCTCTGCCCTGCCTTTCTCTCCGTGTCTTAGGAAGCACCCACTGCCCAGGGAAAATAGCGACACCTGACCGGATTCGCCCTGTCCAGCGTTAACAAAGGAGGAAACAGGGCAAAGGGAGTTTTGAAGCCACAGTTCTGATTCATGTCTAACCCACAGTGGAATGATATTTCTGAACCCAAAAAGTTTTAAGTAGTTGGTGGTTGTGTGTTCCTTTTTCGTTTGCTTTGAAATACAGATTGCTAAAATTTTTCTATCACAGAAAAATAATTAGTTTGTCAGCACCGATTTGAAGTTTGACCTAACCAGGCGGGAGCTTCATTATTTTCTGGTAACTCTATTCTAAAATTTTTAAATGTTAGTATTATCTATTCATTTCATGTATATTCTGGACACTTTTTAGTAATTTGACCTTTACCAGGCTTAAGGTTGGGATTTTCATTAAGTTGGTAACAGTTGCTTGCAGATTATATTTTAATTCTATCCATTTGTAATAAATCAGGATTTAAGCTGCTGTACAACCAAAGATCTCATTAAACAAACTTTTTTTTCTCTTCACACTTTCTATTGTGACATCTGGAATGTCCTTTTATTTAAAGAGCAGGCTAAATTATGTCCTATATCAATCTTTTCATCCTTGCAACAGTGTATTTGAAGCTGTCTGTCCACTCTTTGTTCTCACTGACTTTCAGGATTTCAGATTATTTACATTTCACCAGTAAGTGAAGGCATAAAGGAAAGGAGAAGCCAGCAAACCATTGATTATTTTTTGGGCACTCAATCTGAAGCGGCATAGAGAAAAAGAGAGAGATGAGGAGGCCTTTAATGAGGAGGACATGGAAGAGCTTCACAGGTCTCAGAGGTGCAGAAACTCTCATTGAGAACAAAGAAGTGTAGTTACTTTTATCGGTTCTGGCTGGGGGAGGAGTTTGGGAGGTGGGCAAAATGACACATTAACAGCTGATTTGAAGGAGCGTCTGCCTGTGTAAAACAGGAGACATTTACTGGGGTCTGGGGGTGCAGGCTTGGGGGGCTGTGCAGTCTTGGGATTGGAGAGGGCTCATCGCACACGCAAAAAGGGAGCAGGAGGTTTATCTCTGGAATGAGAAGAAAAACATGGTGCTTACTCGTGGAGAGCTAAGTTGTTTCTCTGGGTCCAGTACCAAGTTGGGCAGATGTCATGTTACAGATAGCTAAGCCCCAGGCTAGCAGAACCTATCACCATGCAATTTCAACTTCCTGTTGGACATTGCCAAGTGACTAACACACACTTCCAAATTATACTTGCCTCAAACAATCCTCTACACCTAACTTCCAACGTCTGAACCTCCTGTAGTCTCCCTCTCCGTTTAATAGCACCAACATCCTCCCTGTCCTTAAAATTAGAAACCTGAGTCATTTTAACTTTCTTCTGTTTTGTGTGTATATCATTTCTTTATTCTTAATTCAGCCTCTTAGAGTCATTCTTTTCACCCCTCCCTTAGTATAGGCCTTTGTTTTTCTACGTGATTTGCCAATGTACATTTCAGTGGCTTTTACTAAATAGTTGTCTAACTATCACCACAATCCAATTTTAGAATATTTCCATCTTCCAGAAAATGACCTCTTCTGTTTATTTGCAGTGCTTCCACCTTTAACACTTTACCCTCAGGTAAGCACTAAGTGACTTTCTAAAGATTTGCCTTTTGTGGACAGTTCACGTAATGAAATGATATAATATGTAGTTATTGTTTTCACCTGACGCAATGCTTTCGCGATACATGAGATACTCATTTCAGTACTTAGTGTATTGGAATAACCCTACTGGAATCATCATATTTCATCCATTCCTTGGGCTGTGACATTCAAGCTAAAGTCCAGATTCCTTTGAAAAGTAGTCATATATCAAGTTCTGACTCTAGGACTGGGGATATAGCTCAGTGGCACAGTGCATGCCAGGCAAGCACAAGGTCCTGAGTTTGATTCCCAGTACCAAAAAAACCCACAAGTTCTGACTCTAGATTTCTACTGTATTTCCCACATACTTGTGTTCAGGCAGAGCTAAGCCCTCAGTGCTGTGTATTTTCTTGCCTCTGAACTTACATTTATACTATTTCCTCTTTGAAATTCTTTTCCATTCTTCTCTCGTCTTTATCTTATGTGTTATGATTCATCTTAGCTCCCCTCCAAACTTTCTGTGATCCATGCCATTAAAATAATTACCCGCTTTATATTTCCTAAGATTTTTGCTTTTCCTTCTACAGTATGTAGTAATCATTATCAACTGCTGACATGAAAACACCAATTAATTTGTTCATTAAATATTTTGGATCTGGAATACAGTGGCGAACAAAGCAAAGATGCCTTCACAGAGGTTCTAGTCCACTGGAATGATCGGTGAAATCATGGCACAGTCTTTCGTTGTCAGTTTACCTTAGTATTCTTAAGGAAGTACGGCTGGAATTTATCATATACAAATATTAGTGATTTATTAAATACAGTAATAAATGCCTTTTTCTTGTGATAGTATTGAGAATTGATCCCAATGTTAGTGACCATTCAGTTTAGTTCAGTTCCAACTTTAATATAGATTATAGCTTTACTTTATAATCTACATTAAGAATTTGATGACAAGCCAGGTGTGGTGGCACACGCCTTTAATCCCAGCACTCGGGAGGCTGAGGTAGGAGGACCGTTGTGAGTTCAAGGCTGGCTTGGGCTACAATGCAAGCGCAAGGCTGGTCTGAGCTACATAGTGCAACCCTGCCTCAAAAAACTAGGGCCAGGAGTTTGGCTCAATGGCTTAAGCACCTGACTGGTAGGTGTGAAGTTGTGAGTTCGATCCCTGGTGCCGCAAAACAAAAAAAAAAAAATAATAATTTAATGACATTTAAAAATGTAATCAGAACCAGGCGTGGTGGCGCACACCTTTAATCCCAGCACTCGGGAGGCTGAGGCAGGAGGATCGTTGTGAGATCGAGCCCAGCCTGGGCTACAAAGTACATTCAAGGCCAACCTGAACTGCATAGTGACACCCTGCCTCCAAAAAATATGGCTGGGGAGAAGCTGGGCATGGTGGCATATGCCTTTAATCCCAGTACTTGGGAGGCTGAGGTAGGAGGAGCGTTGTGAGTTTGAGGCCAGCTTGGGCTACAACGCTAGCACAAGGCCAGCCCGAGCTACATAGTGCGACCCTGCCTCAAAAAAATAAAAAAAACTAGGGCTGGGAGTTTGGTTCAGTGGCTTAGGCCCCTGTCTGGCAGGCGCAAAGCTGTGAGTTCAATCCCCAGTGCTGCAAAAAAAAAAAAAAAAAAAAATAGGGTCGGAGGGCTCAGTGGCCTAAGTGCCTGCCTGGCAAGCATGAGGTTGAAAGTTGATCCCCAGTATCAGAAAAGAAAAAGAAAAAAAAATGTAACTAGGGGCCAGGAA
>RJWM01022728.1:0-31765 GCA_004363535.1 Dasyprocta punctata
GTCCTTTCCCGCCCTCCATTCAGCCTCTCTTCATGTTTATGGGCTCCAGCATCTGGGTGCTTGTTTCCTACTTCTGTCAGAGTTTTGTGTGTATTTATTTCCCTTTCACTTAGAAAAAACATTATCTTCTGAATTTTAAATAAGACTAAAACTCCAGGGCTTTTCGTTACTTGTTTACAACATCCTTTTCTCTTTGTGTCAATATATTTGTCTTCTGCTTAAAGCCAGAAGCACCTGCTCCTTCTCTCTGTCTTGTTCTATTTTACAGATTTCTAGGAAGAACTGGCAAATCAAATTATATTCACACAGGTGAATTAATTCAGCTTTATTGGTTGAGAATTTAGGAAGAGCACACTGTTTTACAATTATTTTTTAAAAAGTACTGTTTTTTTAGTGTAGTGAAAGAAAAAGTAAATTTATTCTTGTTGTAGTGATGTTCTCAAGCAGTGAGATAATTACTGTGTCTTCCAAAGTTGCTAATGTACTCTTGTGGTGTAAAATTTTTTGGGGAAAAACTTTGGCAAGCCAGAAGGTTTATTTAACTTGAAGTACCAAATTACAAATGTCAAATCAGAGCGAATGTTATTCAAGTCTTTAACAGGTGCACTACAGTTGTAAATGATTTTTCTTTTCTCTTGGATATTTGGTGTAACTAGACGTTGTTTCTCATAATTACATAGCAAATGCCAAAATTCTTTTTTTCAAAACAAATGATTAAAACAATCTACAAAAGTCTTTAGAGAGGAAGATTTAATTTCAATTGTTTTTTTTAATGTCAATCAATGATTATGAAAAATAACTTTAAATTCTTCATCTATGAAGTTAAAATTTAGTGTAACTCCATCCTTATTCCACAGGTATTGTGTAAAGATAAAATTTTACAAATCTATGAAATATTTTAAATTATTCAGAGACGGTGCCCAAATTGTTTAGTGGAAGTTTTCCTTTTGTTTCTGGTAACTATGTGTGCTTTCTTATGCCTTTTGCATTATCTTTCAATTATTTAAGTATTTTTACCTCTCTCTGGGAATTTTTAATACAACGAAAGATGAGCTTTCAATGTGAGAATCTGAGTAATTGACTGCTCATCTTCACGTGCATGATACTCTGTCCCTGTTCCACTTTATGCCTTGCCCTCTTGGGGTACATGTTTGAAGAGCCAGTGTAAATTAGATGCACTTTGTTATACTAAATTATAGGACCTTGTTGTATTTCTCCCGGCAGACTGCAAGCTTCTGGAAAGGAGACACATTATTTCCTTTGTTTACCTACATATGCTCAGCAAGTGAGCAATAGCCTGACTTTTAACAGACGCATATTTTTTTTTATTTAAGAGAAAATAGATACAGAAGATAGAAACAAAAATCAAAAAAGACAGACAAACAACAACAACGGATCTAATACAATAACATTGTAGGTTTACACACTGAGGTGGTTGAAATTTGACAGTAGTTACAATATTGCATATCGTTACCTTCATAGGGGTTAATCATATTGACAGATATAGACATGTAAGATTTATCAATTCAAGTGTATTAACTTTTCTTTTTCAATAGCTATTGTATTTAGTAATACAGTTTTTTAACTGTCTTATTTATGCTTATTTATAAATTTGTTTTTTCCTTTTCCCTTCCTTCCTTTCCCCTTAGAATACCTCTTGTTATCATTGAAATAACTACCCATAACATCAGGTCTAATATAATCAAGCAAAATAGTTCAGAGTGAAACCAATAAAGCATAAAAGAATGGTTCTACGTAAGAGAAACAAAAAACTAAAGAGATTAACAAACAACAACAACATATCTGATACTGTAAAATTATAGGTTTAGGAGTTTAGATGGTTGGAATTTTACAGTGGTTGCAATGTTGTATATTGTTACCATTACAGGGGCTGTTCAGACTGACAGGTAAAGACATGTAGGATTGATCTGATCTTATGAGTATCAACTGTTCTCTCTCACCAGTTAATGCATTTAGTAGTATAGACTTTTACACTATCTTGTGAATACCCTTATATAAGACTATGTCTTTTTTCCATACCTTCCTTCCTCAGTTCCCTTTGTAATATCTCTTATTGTCTTCAAACTAAATGCCCTTACCAATTGGCCAAATATAGTCAAATGAAATAATACTGAATAAAACCAATAACAAATAAGGTAATAGAGGCAATACATAGTAATGTAATGTTGATTTCTATAATGCCTCATGTTAGCTTCAAGGCAGTTGCCTATATCATCTGTTATAACACAATCATATTAAGATAGGTTAAAATCCCTCAGAATAGAGCAGCGAAAGTAATACCTGGTTTTGAAGCAAGGTGATCATATATCATTGACGGCTACACTTATAAATTTTGTTATCTTTACAATAGCTGTCTTTGTCATCATTTATGATAAAGATAGGCCAGTCGAGATAGAATAGGATTAAACTAAACAACTCTTTGAAAACAATACTGGACTTAAATCCCATTGATGGATTATTCATTTGTCTGCCCTGCTCGGTGGTGTCTCTCTGTCGCTTTTTCTGGAGCAGTGGGCTTCTTTATTTCTCTCTAGAATGTCCTTCAGTATTCTTTGTAGGGTTGGCTTGGTTGTCATAAATTCCTTTAGTCGTTCTTTGTCGTGGAAGTATCTTGTTTCTCTGTTGATTTTAAAAGATAATTTTGCAGGGTACATCAATCTGGGTTGGAAGTTATTTTCCTTCAGGGCTTGAAATATTTCACTCCAAGTTCTTGTTGACCTGATGATTTGTGTTGAGAAGTCTGTCATGATTCTGATGGGCCTTCCTTTGTAGGTAATCTGTCTCTTTTCTCTAATAGCTTTTAATATTTTGTTTTTGTGTTGAATTTCTGGAATCTTGATTACTATATCTCTGGGTGTAGGCCTGTTTTGGTCAAGTTTAGCTGGAGTTCTATATGCTTCAGTTATCTGAAAGTCTCTTCCTGTTCCCATGCTTGGAAAGTTTTCTGAAATTATTTCTGTAAATAGTCTTTCAATTTGATTTGTACTGACCCCTGCTTTTTCACCCACACCTTTTATTCATAAGTTATATTTCCTTGGGTTGTCTTGCAGCCATTGCACTGCCACTTTCAGATTTCTTATTATTTTTAGAAAGTCTTGCCTTTCCCTCTCCCAGGCTGCCATTCTTTCTTCCAGATATGAAAGACTATCTTTAGTTGCCTTCAGGTGGTTCTGCCTTTTATTGGAGTCTTTGATATCCTGGTAGTCTCTCTGAATCTGACTGATGTGTTCTAAGTCTTTATTTGTTTCATTCTCAATTTCCTTTGATTTTCCATCCTCCACCTTTCCGGCAATGTTTCCTTTAGAGGCACTTAGCGATTCCCCTATTATGTATTTCATTTCAATTCTCAGTTGGACTAACCGTGCCACTTTAATTTCTTTTATAGCTTCATGGAGTTGTCCCCCACTTCAGTTGTCATCTCCTCTGAGAGTTTAATTTTTGGACTCCCAACCTTTTCTGCATAAGGTTCTCCTGAATTTGTTCTGCTTGTATCGGAGTCCGGAGAGTGCCCTCTACCTTTCCATCTTGGCATTTTCCTGGGCTCTGCAGTGAGCACGTGTTGGTCCACTGTCTTGCCCAAGCCTGTTTCCGCTTCGTGATGTCTGTTGCAGTGCGCAAGGACTGGGCCGCTGCTGGGGAAGCTGTAATGGGCCATCTGCCAAGCTTCCCCTATCACCCCCAGAGTGCCCATGCAGATTCCTCCAGGGCCCTCCAGGAACCATGCCTAATTAGGTGCAGTTCTGGTCTCAAGATGGATGCCTGTCCCTCACTCTCCCTTGGGGGTAGGGGGTGAGGGGCTGGGGCCTGCTGGGTTCACTCACTCGCCTGCTCGTGACCACCTTGTTCCACAATCAATCACTGCCTCCGCTGTCTCTGCCGCAGCCGCAGAAATTCAATCGCGCATCACCAGCACTTTAATCACACTTTCTCAGTTTGGGTCGCCCCGCTAATTGGATTCGGCTCCAGTCAGAGGTGCTGCTGGTCTCCGCCTTTATTTATTTCATTTTTTTACTCTTTCTGTGGGCTACAGTTCTTGTTTTAGATTCTTCTTGGGTCCAGAGGACCCATCTCCCTCTTTTTTCCTTCTCTCTGTTATTATATTATTTTATATTACAGCATTTGGATGGTATATTCAGGGAATCTCCCTATCGTGGTGTTATCTGTGTGGCCATTTTGCAGGAAGTTCAACAAATGCTTATTAAATAGTAACTGAACAAATAAATGTTCCTTAAAAAAATACATAAAGTCTTTGATGCTCTTATTCTAAATTGTACAGCTATCAGAGAACAAATGAACTCAAATCTAAAATTCTCTTCACATGACTTCCCTAGCACTTGCAAATGCCTGGCACCAGTGCTATCCCACCTACCTTTAAGCATACGGCGCCACTGCACATGGGTCACAGCACTGTCTCCTGCCAAGCCCACATATCATCTCAAGATTCTCCCCAAAATGTCCTCTGAATATCCAGTTTAGCCCCTGGAACAGCGGAAACTTTATTGACATCTCTGTTTTTGTGAGAAAGTGAAACAATTAGAGATTGATGAAACCTGTCTACAGCATGTTTTTCTTTTCAGTAATTAAAATACTTAAAGTCCAGTAAAAAGCTAAAACAAATGTACTTTAAGTAGAGTCCTTGGAACTATAGAGCAAAGACTCCTGTGTCCAACAGAAAACCCTTTGTCATTCAAAAGGATCACTCTTACACTTCTACTTGTGGCTATGTGTTGTCACAGGGATGTGGTCATGGAAATTTCTTAAAGATGGCTTATTCTATCTCATATAAGTTTCAATAGCAATTTCTATTTAATCAGTACCATGGTCACAGACAGTTCAGGGAAAAAGGAGCATCACTTAAGAGTAAAGGATGGGGAAAGGTAGCTGAGCAGTTGCTTTGTGTTTTTAAGAGAAAGGAAAATATAAAAGAGAAAAACAACACAAAGAGATTTTGTTATTTTTGTCTGAACTTTAGAAACGACTGATTTAGGCAAATTAGTATGACACAATATAATACAATGTTTCTCAGGTATATACCATGAACAGATATTGATAAACTGTTTTTCTGGAAAAGAACTTGGAGGTAAGACCTAGAAAAGTTAACTGCTTCACACAAGTTGGTAAAAGTAGGTAGTGAGAAATTTGAACCTCAGATCCCCGTGTGACAGTTCCTAGTGTAATGTCCTTTCAACTGAACTAAGTGTCCGTAGAGTTGGTTCATATTGGTTGTGGGAAGTAACTATACAGAGAAAGAGATAAAGCCTGGTAAGCAATTTATATTTTCAGAGCTGGGTGCTTATCATAAAATGTCAGAAAATGCAAATAAGCAGGTGTAATAAAATTATATTTCATTGCTTTTGAGTGATAACTGTGTTTATGAAGATTTAGTTTCTATGTTATGATTAAGTAGAACCCAGTTTCTCTAAAGGAAAAAAATAACTGTGATTTTCCAACACAGTATAAAGTGAATTATTGTACCAAATTCATTTGATTAATCACATAGGAATCTGTTTGTGAAATATTGTGGATGTTTTCCCCAGCACTTCAATTGGATATTACTTGTTCCAACAGGGCACTGAAGTGAGATACCAGAATACAGTTTAGGCAAATAGTTGTTTTTAAGTGAGACTGTGGGTATAGCTGGCTTTACTTGATATCTGAAGGACTCGTTCAACAGAGTTAGGGCAAATTGAATAAAGCTACCCATTTCTCTGTTTTCTTACCATCTGTCCAGTTCAAACCATCATCATCTTTTACCTGGGCTTCTACAATAGTCTAATTCGTTTTCTTTTATTTGCTCCTATTCCTTCCTAATCCATCATTCTCACTGCAGCCAGTATAATCTGCTAAAACCTAATTCTGATCATGTCATTCTGTGACTTAAAATCTTTAAACGACTGGTCTGTGCACACAGTGTTAAATTCATATTTTGCAACTTGGTTTACGGGAATTTCTTTAATATGGTTTGCAGTTTCTCTTTACTTCTCCAGTCATATCTATCACTCTATATCTCTTCGTTTTTCTAATTTGTCTCTCTGTCTGTAATCTTGACAAGCAGCTTCCTGTACCTCAGTTCACTGGCTGCAGCTCACTGATGTTACCTTTCCGAAATGCAAAACTGATCACTTCTTGGTTTAATATTCTCTGGTGAATTTTCATACCTATTGTAATAAAGCTCAAATATTTTTTAAAAGGCACTTTCTGCTTGGTCAGTGCTGTGACCTTATTATATACTGTTGCTTTGGTTTGGAATATTATCCTCCATTTTGTGGCTTTCTTAATCCAGTTTATTTTTAAAAGTTCAACTGTAACATTCTCTTCCTTACGGTGAGTCCCTATCATATACTTTCTAAGGTCCTGCATGTACCTATAAAATTTATTCATTTTTTGATTCATTTATCAAAGAATTATCTACCTAGCATTGGATGGACAAATTAAACAAAAATATTTTGAATTATAAAAGTGGCACTTTCATATGGTTAGATCTAACAAATTAAAATCTTCACTGTCAGGCAGCTTTTATTATTGGAAAAGAGGCAGCAGGATGCAAAATATGTAAGTAAAATATATACTTTGTTAAATGGTAGTGTTTCAAGAAACAATAAATGAAGGAATAGACCATTATAGGGTAGGAAGAAAATCATCATAGATAATAAGATATTTGGACAAGGATATAAAGAAGATAGAAGAGTGAACCAGGGAGTTATCTAGGGAGAAACTGAAAAGCCTTGATAGAGAATGTCTCTGTTTTGTTTAAAGAATGTCAGAGAAGCTAGTGTATGAGTGAACTGGAGCTGGTGTGAAGCACAAATGCAAGAAATGAAGCCAGGGAACTAAAGAGGACTGGGTTTATGTGAGGATTTGGAGGACATTTTGAACGAAATGGGAAACCGGTGGGGGAGAAAAAAACCAGAAGAGTGACATGAATTGATGCTTATTTTAACTGGAAAAATTTGGTTGCTGTGTAGAGAACAGCTTGAAAGGAGTAAAGGATGAAACATCAATAGGAAAGTTAGAATATTCATTCAGGCAAAAAATAGTGGAGGCTTGGACCAGAGCGGTAACAGTGGGATGGTGTGAAATGGCTGGATTCTGCATATGTTTTTAAAGTATGACCAAAAAGACTTGCTGGAATATGAGGAAAAGAAGAAAAACAAAGATGATGCTGAGGCATTGGGCCTGAATAGCTGGTCTGAAGGAGGATGGAATTGGAATTAACTAAGATGGAAATGGTCTTAGATGGAAGTGTGTGTATATGCGTGTGAGTGTGTGTGTGTGTGTAAGAGAGAGAGAGAGAGAGAGAGAGAGACAGAGACAGAGACAGAGACGGAGAGAGACAGACTGAAAGAGATATCAGAAGTTTGGTTTTAGATACGTTAAGTTGGGAAGACCTGTTAATATATCCAAGTGGAGATGTAAATGGCCAATTGGATTATTGAAATCGGAAATATGGAATTACTGGGTATATCATTGATGTCTAAATGATATTTACAATCATATTACAAGGTGACTGAGTATTGAGAGAGATGTCAAGAGGTGTATGGGTTGAAATGTGGGACCCTCCAATATTAATAAGTGATTGAAATCAGGGTAAGAAGGAATTGGCTAAGAGATTAGAAAGGAATGTTCAATGTGATTGAAGGAGAAGTAAGTGAAGCCAAGTGAAGAATGTGTTTCACGACAGGAAGCTTAACTGTACAAATGGTATCAATAGATTAAGGAGGATGAGTGTCCAGCTGACTTTTGGGTTTGCCATTGTGAGGTCATTACTGATCTTGCTGACAGCAGGTGGTATAGAATAATGTGGCAGTGAGTTTAAGAGACACAGTAAAAATGGAGGGGGTGAATACAAAATACCCTACTTCCACAATTGTCTGAAATTGTAAGTACTCCCTTTCATTTTTTCTAATGAGGATGTTAACTTACATGTTCAATCTAATCTTATAAAAATGTTTTCAAAATGTATGGTTAGAAACTGTGGTCAAGAAAGATTTATTTTGAAGTGCAAGAAACAATACAGTGTGTCTGTTTGCTGATGAGAATAATCCAGGATGGATGAATAATTGGTGATATGAGGAAAAAAGGGTAGAATTTCAGGGATGATACCTTTGAAAAGACAACAGGGGTAAGAATGTAGTGGGCTTAGCAATGTGTATTCTTTGAAATCAGTGGGAAGGCAGAGTACACTGTTACATTTCTCACATTGTGTTTTTGTTGTTGATTTATTTGTTTGTTTTCCACATATTGTGAACCTCTTAAGAGCAGTAAGTATAAATGTCTTGTTCATTTTGTAGTAGGAATTTTATTGTTCTCTTTCTATTCCCTAGTACAATGCCCGGCACAAAACAGGCATACAATGAAATGTCTGAATGAGCAAATGAAGGCACTGTACTGAGCGTGTGTATGTTTTATCTTCTCACTCATATTGGAGTAACTCCATGAAGTCTTGACAACCAGACTGATATAATCATGTTTCTCTTGTCTGGGCCTACAGAATGTTTGACTAATTGGTAGAGTTGATTGATAAGATGACTGTGCTTCCACTATAATCAATGATATTTCCTGAGTGCAAAATTGGTGACCCTTTGCAGGTGCATTGTGCAGTAGTCCTCACTATCATTTGAACATCAGTTGACTATTCACTTGGAACTTTTTGAAAAGTATTCATTTTCTCTCAACATTCATTTGCCATTTGTATTTTACCATTCATACATGTGTGTCATTATCTGCTGTCATTATCAGTTGTCACCATTTAACTTACCGAGCAAAAGAGAAGCTCTACAAGCATGACAATTACACTTTTATTGTTTTTATAATGCTTTGTCTGTACTTTGGTGAGAAAACGCATCTTCTTTGTGTGGTCAATTAGAAATTCTTAGCCCGGTCCTGGTACAAAGCAGGTGCCAAATCAGTATATGTTGAATGAATGATGCACACGTGAACAAATCATGTCTCTGGTAGACGCTCTCAGTGTACAGACTCGACCCCCTTCACAGTCTCACAGCTCATACCAGACACTTTCTCCAAAGGACTCTTGTTGGATGACTTGTACCCATGTCACCCACATGCTTCAAGTACCAGAAGTGCTTGTATTTTTATGTTCTGTTTTTGGTACCTGGTAGCCAGTGATTGAGATGCAAGAGTATGGAGGCCTAGTTCTCTTGCCTCAAGGTACTGCAGACTTGTGCTTATCATTCACACTCTTGAGCTCCCTGTAGTTCAGGCTGAGTCCTGACTTCACCAGAAACTGTTTCCTTGCTTGGGTTAGTGTCCTCTTTTATGCTGCTTCTCCCACTCCGTTGTTAGCTTCTCCTGAGAGCACTTCCTCATAAAATCATTTGTAGTCTCAAATGCTCTTTGAGAACTTTAAGGCATTGTTTGTTTACAAAAACAGTTTATTTCAAAAGCATGTAAGCTTAACCATGTTTTGCTGTTGCAGATCCTCTCTCCTGGTAGATTTTAATTTTATACCACTGTCAGCCAAAATTGTTGGTGACTGCAAACTAACTTGACATTTGACTGAGTTGCTGGGAGGGGTGTAGGTTCATAATTCATTAAATAATTATTATTGAATATAGTGCATACCTTATCAGGATACAAGTCTTTCTAACAAAGTCAGAAGTTATTCTTCCTTGACTGTTTATTCTTTTTGATTATACACATCTTTGTTTTCTTTCTTTAAGCTTAAATGATAGTTAATTGTATGATTTTTATGTTATGACTGAGTACAACTTTGTTCTCTTTTTGAATATAAATATTCATTTTGGTTTGCTGAGTAAACTATTTTATTTTTCTCATGACTTGATACTCCCTTAAATGAGATTGGGAGTAATGTATTTTAGAACTGAAAAACATTTTAGCAACCAGATGGTGACCAACACCTTCATTTTGTGAATGAGAACTTTTGAGATCCAAAGAGGTTAAGTAATTTGTTCAATATCTCTCAGCTTGGTTAGTGGCAGAGTAGGACTGAAATCCAACTGTCAAGCTTCAGTGCTCTCTATTGCTCTTCAAAATACATATTTCTTATTCAAAGAATTGATATGAGGATTAGGGATCACATCTGTGAAAAATAGATTTACTCTTTAGAAGGAAAGATGCTGATAGCTTTATGAAAACTAATCTTGTTTTAACCTTTTCCATACAATTGTTAGTTTTGTTAAGTTTTATGTTTCTTGATTTAGGCTTCCTTTTGACCAAGGACTAGATAATTTATGATGCTTGCTTTCAAAATCAATGTTAAGTATCCAGATTGTGTTAGAAATATGAGTGACTTAAATTGGGTTCGAAGGTAGGAACAGTTGCAGACAGCTTTCCAGAATGGTGGTTGCTTATGTACATGGAAAGTTTTCTGTTCTTACTTGCATATTGGGAATAAGGACAGTTGATTCCAAAAATAAGATGGAAGCATAAGTTGTATATTTTTCCCAGGCTGGTACTACTTTCAAACCTTGATACAATGTGCCTTTGACAAACCATGAATTTTTCTCTCCTACTGAGCCACCATACAGTACCTCCTTTCAGCATAGTCAGTGGCCCATTACAGTAATCCAGCATACCTTCATATCTCTAACAAGCACATGGCAGTAATACCTTTGAATATTTATTTGATACAGGGTGTATAAATCTTCTCTGTGTTGTCTTATAAAGTGAGGAAATTGTGACTTACTCAATTTGATTACTTCCATTGTTTAATTTAGTTCTTTCAGTCATAGTGTGTTTTGATATATGAGCAAAAATCCTATTTAATTTGTGCAGTACCGGTATCCAAAGTGATTTGTGTAGATTCATATTTTCAGGGAAGATAAAACTTGAGTACCAACAGGCTAAAGTATCTTTTATATATATTTTAATTAGGTGCGATTATATGCAAGACCTGATGCTATCAGAAGAGGATCTGGGGACTATGCTCTTCATATTACAAAGAGATTAATAGAATTTTATGAAGACTACTTTAACGTGCCCTATTCCTTGCCAAAACTAGGTAAGAATTTTCTTGGTTATTTTACTGGAAGAGCTCCTTGAAGGTGAAATTTCTTCTTCTTGCATTTGAGACACCCAGAAGCACTAAAATTCAAAGGTTTGTATTTTTAGCAGTGGTGAACATGAGAAATAATTTCTTCTGAAGAGCTGAAATAAAATTTAGTGTTTCTGGAATCTTGCCAATGAGTGCTTGTGGGAATTAAGAAAGGTATTATGTAAACTCAGGATTCTAAAAGATAACCCAGGTAGCTGTTTTTCCTTGAGTATGTTGTATGGAGGGATGCTTGAGAACCCCACACTTAATCATAACTACCATGTGGATAGCTACAGTCAGAACATTTTCAATATAGCAAGTTGAGACATGAGATTTTGTCTTCATTTAGACAAACAGTAAGTGAAGGATTGGGATTTCAAATTTGGTCTTGATGACTCCCAGAATTATTTAGTATTTTACATAGAGAAATCCCTCAAGCATGGGTAATTTACTTTTCCAAATCCTCAGATGTCAAATCTTAATGAATTAGTTGTCCCTTAGACTATTTTTTGTTCATTGAAATTGCTAGTACACAGTTACTATAAAAAGAATAAGAGAAGAGGGAAGAGAAGCTTAATCGTAATACAAATTATGAACTCTGTGAATGTTCTTACATTTCTTCCTTCTACAAAAGGAATGCGTTGAATGATTGTTGGTCAAATGAATAAATGAATAATTTTGTTATCCTAATTTGAGCAAAGTTTCTACTTTTACCAGGGAGTGGTCCACAGCATTGTACCATAAGAAAGGGTATGAATATGAATTAGAAATGTTGAAGTTACATTTTCTTCTCAGAGAACCTGTTGTGGGATATTATATTGCAATAATTCTTTCATTCCCCTCTTTCCCTGTCCATCCTTTTTCTTCCCAAGAGTATTTTTTGATCAGATCCACTTAAAAGGTATTTTTCATTGGTAAGAATGTAGTGTTTATTTGATCAAAAGTGTTAGTTTGAACGGCAGGCTCTCCTCCCTGGAGAACTGGGCCTATTTCATTAAAGCGCCTGCCTGCTGTGTAGCTTTATTGGTCTTACAATAAGTAGTTAGTTCAAAAAGTAGATGGAATCACTGATATTGTTATCTATGGGAAGGGTGTACAGTTTTTATGAGTTACATTACAAAATTCTAAGGTCTTTTTGAAATGCTTGTTCTTAGAATCAATAGACAAAATTTTATTTCACATAGGATCTGCATTTTGCTCTCTTCTGTTCTTTCTCTTTTTTTTTCTTTCTGCATTTACCTCCCTGTTAGAATCTGTTACACTGAAACCTCCCTGGTAGTCACCCAAGGCAGAAAGGAATACCTGACCTCATTTGCATTGCAGGTGACACTGTTACTCACTTCAGGTAAAACTGACTGGGAACTTCCCAGCTTGACCCTAATGCAAAATTCAAAAGTGCTTATGTTGCAAGGTCAGCAAGAAAAATAAAACGTGTGTCTTTCTCTGTCCCATTCAGACCTTTAATTAGCAGAAGAACTCAGTTTATAACTTCGGGGGGGGGGTTCCATGTAACTGTCAGGTTCCAGCAGGAAGCATTTATATTCCTCTGTTTCACTCACAATTGAACGATGCATGCTTTTATCTATAGAAAAGAGCTTTGCTCACTGTTGCTACTACTTGTTGAACTACCTTACGGTGTACATAATTGAATGATTTGACTCACCTCAGCATATTCCTTTTTGTATATCTAGGGGAGTTGCCATAGCCAATTGTGCTTTGTAAAATTCCTCTTAAAGTTCTATTTATTTTATATATCTATAGATATTTGGATCTATATGACAATGACTTTGTGAGTATGCTTTCAAATAATCCCAAAATAACAATCCTCAAGTACAGAAGCAGTTTGACAATTCTTATTTTTCAGTGCACATTATGAATTATATTTTAATATTATGTGGATAAAAATTCAATCTTTATTAATGGTGCCTATAGATGTATCCTAGGTATTAGCTGTGGCTGCTCCTAGATTATCTATGATGCTTTCAAAGACCTAGTATACCCTCTTGCATTCCCTCATTTATCCTATAAACACTTATTGAGTGCCTGTCATAGGCATTTTTAATATGATGCAGATACAACAGTGAATAAAATAGGCAAAACTCTTTTTCCTGGTGTTTACTTCCTGTTCAGCGGAGACAAGAATTTCACAGCATGTGTAGCTTATTGGATGGAGACAGGCACCATTAAAAATGGCAGATAGGAAGGGAGCTGGCAAAGTTCAGGTGAAATATGTTCGTTGCTTCTTGAGCCAAGATATTAGTAGTGAAGTAGAAATAATCCAAGTCTGGATACATATTGAAAGTAGATACTACAGAAGTTACCATGAATAGGATATCTGATGTAAACAAAAGAGCGGCATCAAGGGTGATACACTGTTTTCAGTTTGACTACTAGAAGGATGGAATTGAAACTTATTAAGACAGAAAGATTATGGAAGGTGATAATCAGTGAGACTGACGTGACTGTTGAGCATTTAAGTGGCACCATGAGGTCTGTAAGAAATTAAAGTTTGAACTTCTTTACTTTATAAGTATGGAGTTTCAATGAGAAATCTAGCTAGAAGTATGTTTGGCAACATGTTCATACATATAAAACTGTAAGGCTGGGAGGGGTTACCTGATATTGAAAGCAGATGAAAAGAGAAAAGGAATAAGAAGGAACTAATCCAGTGTTCAGAGGTTAGAAATATTAGGGTCCAGTAAAGATTACTGAAAAGAAGCAATTAGTTAAGGCACTAAGTTTTTGATGTCTTGGGTATCTGGTCAAGAAAGTATTAAAAAATCAATTAATACACTATGGTAGTCAAGTTAGATGAGGACTAAGAATTAGCCTATCATTGTTGGTAACAGTGTGAAGGTCATTAATGAGATTGACATGTGTGTTCAAGAGCCAATGAGGAAATACAGTGGCAGGGAGAGAGGGAGATGAACAATGACCAGAGACAGTGAGGATGAACCACAGAGTGACATTTCTGACACTTCCCAGCAGGGGAGGGTTCTGAGCATAGGAGAGAGAGACAGGTTTATGTTCCAAAAAGTCTTACCTCTGGGAAAAGAGCTACTTCTGCTGAAGGGGCAACATTCTCATCTCAAAGTTTATCCCTGTCCCAAACATGTAAAGAAGGTGTGAGGTTTGCTTTTCTTTAGTTTGCATTAGAAAATTAAAATTTGAAATAAGCAAAATACAGAAAAATTCTCCAGCAGTTCACTGAAGCTTTGGAAGGGATATGGGTCTATGTGAAGATTAGAATGCTACTCTGCAAAATGAAACAAACCCCTTACAATTTAATATTGGCTTCTCCTTTTCTGAAAAGTCATTTTGTTCTCTGTCATGAACTCTGCAATATCTTTCCTCTTCTCTCCACTTAAGTTCCTCACATTCCTAAAGCTGAATAGTTTAACTTTTTCTATTTGGCCTCATCTCATGCTAACTCATCTTTAAGGATTTACGTTTCCATCCCAAGTAGTTCATCAGGAGAGTTCCCAAAGAGGAGTTCTGGTGCTTGCTGGTAGGATAATTTATTTTCCTTTTTACACAAAGACATTTCTTTATCATTGTTAATCCTATATAAGCAACCAGTGTACAGTCTGTGGAGATTTGATTTCAAATCTCTAAATTAGGTAATTAAAAGTAGTATTTGTAGGAGTTTAGCAGAGGTTTGCTATTTGTTTGGTGTTAAATTGTTTGAGTCAACACCAGAGTCTAGAGTGTACTTGGTATAATACAGTAAGCCTTTCTATGTCTCTGCAATATTTTCATGAGCACCATTAAAGGCATGGAGAATTACTTTAAAATGAAGTTGTTGTAGACATATAAAGAATTAAGTTACCTTCCTCTTACCTTTCAAACATCTTGACAATAGCAATGACAGGTGTGTCTGTGTTTACAAAATGTGAGTTATTCTTAGGAGCTTTGTACATTATAATCCATTTAATCTTTATCCCAGCCCTTTGAAGAAGTACATGTTATTTTCTAATTTTTCCAGATAAGACATTTAGACACTCAGTGATAACTAGTATACATAGATCACAGGCAGGAGTTAGTAGATTTAGAAGTCAAACTAAATTTTGATTCTGACTGTGTTCAAAATCTTGGGATTCTGCTAGAACAGATTTCAATAATAATGAGAATCTAGAGATTAAAATATGAGTCATATTATTAAACTAGATAGCCTCAATATTGGATGAACAAGGTAATAACGAGTTTTGTTAATATCTTGAAGTTTCTATAATATTATATTTGTAGAAAATTTGAAAACTTAAGAAACATAAAGAAGCACATATCACATAACTGAGAATTTTATCCACCAGAAGATACATCTAGGTATTACAAATATGTTTTATTTATTTTTTTTTGCTGGCACCGAGGATTGAACTCACAACCTTGTGCCTGTCAGACAGGCGCTTAAGTCACTGAGCCAAACTCAGCCGTGGTTTTTTGAGGCAGGGTCGCACTGTGTAGCTCAGGCTGGCCTTGCGCTGTCGCATGTTAGCCCAAGCTGGCCTTGAACTCACAACGCTCCTCCTATCTCAGCCTCGTGAGTGCTGGGATTAAAAGCATGCACCACCACGCCTGGCTACAAATATGTTTTCATTATAGATGTTTTATAGTTAATTGGGTGGCAGATAAAATGATAAAATATTTTGTTACCATATTTGGATTTCAATTAATTATCACAGATAGTTTTCAGGCTCCTTTTACTGCTTCTCTGTAATTTGTAAATCAATGTTTTGTGAAAGAGTGTGCTTGATTGCTTCTCTTCAAGACACCTTGCTTTTACAGAGCTTTTATGAAAAATTCATTACCTATCTGGTACCAGTGCTGTGATTATGGAGGGAACACAGGTGTTCTGTAATACGAATTTCTGCCCTCAAGGAGATTGTGGTTTTGTTAAAAAAAAATACAATATTTACAGGAATGAATGGATTAGAGACTCACATAATCTAGAATATCATCAAGTACTAAATTTTGTTGGGTAAATATTTAACACTGTGTTATACTAGGGGTGTAGGATCATTGTACAGAGCTACAGACATGAAATATACATGAAAAGAGGTTTCCCTTCACTTGAGTCCTCACAACACAGACAGGAGTTTAAATTTAAGTGGGAAAGAACTAGGGTATTTTGAGAATTGTGTAGGATAGAAAGGCCATGCATACCGTGAGCTTTATTTATCATTTTGGTGAACCCCAACATTTTCTAATACAATATATAAGTTGTAGGATAAATAGTCCTGTTAGAGTTCAGAAATGAGAGAGGCTTTCTGGAATGATTGATTTTTACTTAAACTATAATAAGACGCATCTATATTGTATTGTAATTGTGATGATGATGATAATCATTGTGATGATCAATAAAGTTCATGCAGTGATGATGATTTACTATGTAGAAGCAACAAAGCTTCTCATAAAGTGTCACATACTATACTTGAATATTTTGTATGTAACAAATATATATGAATATACTTGAAATAAATAACACTTCTACATTGTTGCATTTTCATCAAGTATTTGTTTTAGCCACTAAACATTTTATCTCCTTATATTTTTAAAAATAAGTGGATATATTTGCGTTTATTTCAACAAATTGAAAATTTAAATATAATTCTATTTCATCTTAACTATACATCTAAACACACAAAGTTGAATTATTTGATATTTATCTCAATGTTTTTAAAAATATGACTCTTCTTGCCTTACTCTTGATGAAGAAAATACTGAATATGATGCATGTATTCTGTCAGTGACCTGAACTAATATTCCTTTTTAAAATAGAATCTTTGGTGGTTCTTTATACAGTTTGATCTAATTCTAGATCAGGTGAACTCACTCCTAATGTCCTCCTCAAAATATCTGCTTTGACACTTGTTAAACTGTGCGGTTTCTCTGTTAAAAATGATTTACAGATCTCTCCTTAGGTTAACCAGGTTAATGCCTTGTCAGGAAATCAGGTACAACACTGTTTTGACTTCTGGTTTACAGAGTATCATACAGAATTTATTTATTTGTTTGTTTATTTATTTATTGGTATCAGGGATCAAACTTACAACCCCACGCTTGCCCAGCAGGTGCTGTACAGCTGAGCTATATCGCCGGCCCCTATCCTTTCCTTTTAGAATCAAATATAGTCTCTCCCTGTTTTACAGTGGTGATTTATTTGTGAGAAATTCTTTATCTGGTGATTTTCTGAAAACCAAAGAATAGCTACTTCTTTCAGGAGGAAATGTTTTACGTCTTCCTGACCTCACTCTGACAACTATTTGTGCTACAACCACCAAATGCTATTAAAATAGACATAGTTATTTCAATATTTAACAGTTATTTTAAGAAAGGATTTTATCCCTTCATTAATTATTCTATAATAGGGTCATTTAACTGCTCTTGTTAAGCTATTTTGTAGCTATTACATGCTGTACACTTCTAAGACTACACTAACAAACAAAACATATATATGATACTCAGTGTTTATGATATTTAGCCAATAAGGCAAGAAAGAAATAAATGGGACAGCAAAGTTGAAAGAAATCAATGAAAACAATGCATTTTGGTGGGAGTGATACATGAGATTATTAGCGCTATAAACCATCAAACCACAGGTCCACTGGGTGGGGAATTCAATGCAACAGAATCCAACTGCAGGACAGAATTAACTAATTAATTCAACCAGCATTTATTGACTAGTGCAGTGTGCATTGTACTCAGCTATGATAGGAAGTGGCCTCTTCCTCCAGAGGCTTAATATCTAGGTGAAGAGAAGTTTGAGAAATTATTTTGCTAACTTGGCGATACTGTTACATGGTCAGTTTGCCTTTCTACCCACACCAGTAGGTTTAAGTTTGAGATCTTCACAATTTAGAACTTGTCCCCCAGCATATTTTTACTAGTTCAATCAGGGTTTTAACTTAATCAGGGCATAGACCTCCCAGGCATTGTTTCACATGTTCCAGCAGAGGTATTTGGCTTTTAAGATAAGAAATAACTATTTCCAATGTTTTCATATTTAGTCATTGCAGAAGCCTTATACCCTCTGCTCTGCTTTCTTTCTTATTACTCTGGATAAACTGGTGCTGACCCATGGGTATTGCTCTGGTCACAGGTACTTCTTTTGCACACCTCATCCCATACTCTCACTTGCTCAAGGACATCAGTTCAACAGTTCTCCTTTTTCTCTCCTGAGTCTCCAGTTTACCTGTCTTTATTTGGTCTTTTCCTGTCCACATTATAAATATGGTGATATTGCTCTCAACTGGAGTACACACATATACTCATTCTGGCTATGAAACCATTTTTCTCCTTCCTTTTACAGCTAAACTGCTTGAAAGGATTGTCTCTGGGCACTGACCAAAATTGCTGTCTTTCCCTCAGCTCTTGAACGTAGTGTGCATCAGGATTTTGCCCTCAACACTATCCTAAAACATCACAAGTTTAATACTGCCTCCAGACTGCTAAATCCAATGCTGGATTCTCAGTCTTTGGTAGCTTAATCAGTAGCTTCTGATACAACTCTTCTTCCCAGTTTCTTTATTTAATACTTTTTAATTTTTATTTTTTATTAGTATATGCTAGCAGTACATAATGATTACCTTCCTCATGGGGAGTTGGTACATGTACACAACACACCTTAATTCTTTTTCAACCCCCTCCCCTTCCCTCTATTTGTCCTGCTTTGATCTCTTTGTCCCCTTCCCTGTTGCATTTTCTTGAAACACAGTTTTTGTTTGTATTTAAGGACATCACATTTAAAGTCTTTTTTTTTTCTCCTGTTAACTGGCTGTTCCTTCTCATTCTTCCCCTCCCTTTAACCTCCCTAGTTGCTTAATATTTGAGGACTACCTCTTCTCTTTGGTACTTACATTGGCAGTGAACTCCTTTGGTGACCTTATTCAGTCTCATGGCTTTAAGGGCAATTTGCTGATTCTATTTTAACTTTACATCTCCAACTTTGTTCTTTCTTCTCAACTCTATACTTGTACAATTTACCTACATTTGAATTTGGATGCTGCAGGGAAAAACATCCCTAAACTGTTGTTTTTCCTATTCTTTCACATAGTAATCAGCGCAGGGCATGTTTGTAACTCTAAAAAGTGTGAGGATTTCTCCACACCAGCAAGCAATCACTTCTGCAGTGGACACCACCTGAGCATCATCTAATTTAATGGAATCCTCACCTTCTATGCCTTGGCAATAATTTCAGATCCCACAGGTGCAGGCTAAATCCCTGAGATGGTCTCCTCCCTTCAGATGCTGATTGCAAGTCTCAGATTGCTTTTTCTATGCTTTTGTAAATACAGATTCCCACAACCATCTTCTCAGAGTTTTGAAATTTGTTTAAGCAGTGTTCATAACTCAGGGAAATATTTACTTACATCTGCTGGTTTATTATAAATGATATTACAAAGGATACAGATGAAGAGATGTATGAGACAAGGTCTGGGGAAAGAGGTACAGTGTTTCTGTGGCCTTTTTGGGTGCACCACTTCCAAGGAATATCTGTGTTCAACTATAGTTTTGTTATTGTTGTTCTCTTTTTTTTGAGACAAGGTCTTACTATATATTCCAGACTGGTCTTGAACTCACTGTGTATCCCAAGCTTGCTTGGAGCTCACATTCATCTGCCTGCCTCAGTTTCCTGACTATTGCCATACGCACAGTGTTAAACTATCTTGAAGCTCTCTGAATTTGTCCTTTGGAGTTTTTGCAGAGACTTCATTGCATAAGCATCATTGAATTATGGAAATACGATTGGACCAAAACAGTCTCTTCCAATGCTAATTGAATAGGTGGAGAAATCCAGTCAAATATGTCTATTTAAATTCATTTTAGCTTCTGTGCGTGGCATTCCTTCCTCCAGGATATGGTGTTGGATCCTTTCTTAAAATTGGAGGTCTTATGATCTATTACTGGTCAAGGTAGATCAGATAGATGACTTGCCGGCTCCATGACAGAAAGGTGGGATAAGTTTAAATTTTCTATGATCTTCCTGGTAAAGGAGGAATTCTAGTTTCTGTAGCCTGCCTTGAGGAGTGAGTTATAACCCAAGAACCATGGACAACAACCACAATATGTATACTATTATGTTACAGATGCCAAAGAGTACATCGAATCAACTTGCTGAAATTTCAGCACCATATCAAAAAAATCACTATTTTGCTCTTTCCTCAGTCTTCCTCATCTCCATAAAGGGTAACCTCATCCTTTAAAAATTATTTAGATAAAAACTGTGGACTTACACTCTTTTTCTCTCGTGTCATGCTTCCAAGCTATCAATGATTCCCTGTGGACCCACATTCACAGTAAATCCAGACTCTGATCACTTCACACCGTTTTCACAGCTGCTACTCTCATTGTATCCACCATGCTGTCTTTATTGGGTTGAGATTTCAACCTACTTGAAATTGGAACTTAAACTGATATGGAAACATTAGATATCTGAATGTACAGACAGTACCTGATTAATGGTGTTTCAATTTAAGATATTTAAATTTACAATGGTGTGAAAGTTATATACATCCCATAGAAATCATCCTTGGAATTTTGATTTTTGATATTGTGCTAGTTACTTTCCTCTAGTTGCTGGGACAAAGCACCTGACAACCAAAATTAAGGAAGGAAAGGTTTATTTAGCTCACAGTCTGTGGAGTTTTCAGTCTGTGATCAGCTGGCAACAAGGCAGGGTGGCATGGCACAGGGGCAGCAGTTCAAGGCAGCAGAAGACAGCAAAAACAGCCAGAGCAAAAAGTGGGGAACAAGCCTCTTTTCCTCTCTTACATTGTATGCAGGCTACCCCCACCTGGGGGGGCGGTGTAGCACTTGCACCACCTCCATGCCTACCTATTGCACAGCATGAGGATGTCTACAAAGTGAAGACCTTGGCTGTCTGCTGAGTCTCTTAGCTATACTCCTAAACTTCTCAAATTGACAGTTTATCAACCATTACTGATATTTTCTTGGGTTAGTGATATGCTATGTGGATACTCTTTCGTGATAATGGGTACAGCTCATAATCAGACATGTGATTATGAAGCTAAACAACTCATACTGCACAGCAATACTGTGCTGCCAAACTATGTGTTTGGTAGGTTAGGTATATTCGTTGCATTTTCAACTTACAATATTTTAAATTGATTTTGGGGCTTTTAGGATGGAACTCCATTGGAAATTGAAGAACATTCATTCAGAGTTCTTGCAGTTGATGTTTGATTCATCTGGCAATGTTTCTCTGGTCAAACTTTCCATGGCTTTCCATTACTCACAGAATACCAACCAGAATTCTTTCTTAGCCTGGAAGAGCCTGCATGATTTGGTCCCTGGTCAACTCTACTGTCGTCTCAAGCTTTTGCACTGCCCATTTTTCTGTTTCACTTGATCTCCTTATTGTTTCTTCAACCTACACAGCATGCTCCATCCACCCTATGGTCATTGTGCACCCCCGCCATGCTCCACCTCACTTTTTCCTGCACATACATCATGACTGAAGTATTGCCATCTTCAATGAGATATTCTCTGAACCCCCACTTAAAACTGTAGCCATGGTGATCACTTCTTATTTCCTGATTTATCTATTTTATAGCACTTTTTATTATCTTAGCCAGCATGTATTTTATTTATGCATTATTAATTTTCTTTATTACTTGAATCCAGCCTTTCAATCCCCATTTTCCCCAAATATAAGCTCCATGAGAACAGATACTTTTGTGTGCATTTTCACCGCTGAGATTCCCTCCGCCTAGAACTGTGTCTGGTCTACAGTAGGCACTCAATAAATGCTCATGAATAAGTAATTCCCCAAGTTCTTCCTGTTTTATCAATCTTTATCACATAGGAAAGGAAGGCAGAAAAGCAAAGTTCTCTCTACTTTGTAAATTAAGTAAAATACAATTTTTAACAGAATGGACAAATAATAGTGATGCACCTTATAAACTGCTAAAGAGGTTTGTTTTTGGTAAATTCAAATGGAAGGGATGAAAAATGACTTAGCTAGGAGCTACTTTCTCATTAGAGCTCTGCATAAGGACTGATGATGAAAAATAGGTGACTTGGTTCCTGAAAGACATGCTTGGCCTTTATTATGATGGCATTCTAGTGGTGAGGCTGTGAAAGATTTATACTTTGTACCTGCATGCTTTTCGAATCTGAAAATAAAATATTTGTCTATCACATCTCCTCTTTGGTTCTTTGAAATAAGGACACAATTTATTCAAGGCTTCCGCATTTATTGAAAACCTACTATATACTAGACGCTGTTCTACTAGGTACTAGAAAACAAGCAGGTAACAAGAGAAACAGCAGTCCACCCACTGGGTATGTTATTTTTTATGTGATGCACACACGCATATTTTAATTACTCTAGTTATTACTGGAAAGTGACAATAACTATGGAGAAAATAAAGCCAAAAAGAAAGTGTCAGAAGTATTGGTAAAGGGGAAGAGTTTGCATTTTTAAACAGGTGGATGCTCAAGGGATGTTTTGCTGAAGTAATAACACTTGAATTAAAATCTGAAGGAGTGAGGAGATCCTAACTAAGGATGAGAGCATCTAACTTACTGGAGAAATAACAAGGAGACCAGTGTATTAGGAGCACAGAGACTGAGGGTAGGGTGAGTTGAAGTCTTTATGACAACTGTGCCAAAGGTTAAGGATCTTGTTGGCTGGTGATTGAAAGCTAAGTGATATCATTTCAAGCAGAGGCATGGTCCTAGTCACTTTGGACTTGCCACAGCAAAATATCACACACTGGGGGCAGGGAATATTAAACAATAGAAACTTCTTTTCTCCTAGTTTCGGACGCTGGAAGTTCAAGATCAGTTTGCCAGTATTGCCGGATCGTGATGCAAACTCTCTTCCTAGCTTCTTAGGCATGGTAGCCTTCCTGGGGAGTTCTCACACAGTGAAGGGAAAACAAGTTCTCTTAAGTCACCTTCTCCTCCTCCTCTTTTTCTTGCTGTTCTTCTTCTTTGTACTCCTTTTCCTTCTTTTTCTGTTATTTTTCCTGTGCTCGAAACTGAAATCAAGGCTTCTTGCATGCCAGGCAAGGACTCTACTATTAAACTACACCCCTAATTCCTTGATGTTTCTTCTAATAAGTTGCTAATCTCAATATGTAGACCCTATCCTCATAACTTCACTTATACCTAATTATCGCCCAAGGTACCATCTCTGAACACCATCATAATGGGACTAGGGCTTCATTATAGGAGTGGGGGAAGGATACTATTCAGTCCAATGTAAGTGTGATCTGCTGACTCAAATTTTTAAGAGACCACATTGGCTGCCTCTTGTAGAATCGACTGTTGAGGGAATGGGAGAAAAGTCCAAAGCAGAGAGAAGCTGCTGCATTGATTATGAAATATTGGTGTATTGGATCGGACTGGTAGTAGAGGAGGTGTTAAGTAGTGGGCAGATTCAAGATATATTTCAAAGAACCGACAAAAGTTGCTGCATCATTATAGGACTTCAAATGAAGTTTTGATGTTGTTTTCTCTCAACTACAATTTAGAAGATTAAAACAGGATTGAAAAACTGAGTTTTTTTATGGCCTACTTTCCTGTGCAGCTATAGTGAAATGAATTTTTTTTTTTGCATGCTTCTTTCTCTTGTTGTTGGTTATTTGAAAGTAACATGGTGAGCTAAATAATTTGTATTTTCTAAACAGAGAAGCTGTATTTAGAACAAAATAATGGTTGTAATAATCCTCTTTTTGAAGTGAGTTGCTTCCTTCACTGGCCATTGGTCAATCTGGAGTTAATTATAGCCAAACAGCAATCCAAATCCCTGGAGAGAGGGAGGAACATTTCATTAAAGTCTGGTTGGGGATTACTGCTGACAGAAACACTGCCAATCAGGCAATTTTATAAGAAAGGTGACCATTCCCATCAATTTTAGAGCTAAAATAGCTTATATGGAGATCAGAAGGTTTTTTTTTAAAATTAGCTTCATTTCAAGAAACTGAGACTGAGGGATAGTTATGTAAATTAGGGTTAAGTGTCTAATGGTTCATTAAAGCAAAATGCTCTATATAGAGGAATAGTCAAAATACATTTTTTCCTTTTCTGTTTTTCAGGATTTTTGTGACTATTCTTTATCCAACTCAGAACTTTGCAGATGTTTCCATTGGAAATATATGTAGTAATTACTTATTGATTAAAAATTAATTATAATTTCTAAGGCTAAGGGACTGTGGTCCTTATAATGTCATCACTTTGCCTTTGACATTGCGATCTTATGATCTTACCAGACAATGAAGGGTGAAGGATTGTAATAATAATTAAAAAAAAAAACTTGCTGTGCCACTTGTGAAATTCCTGCTTTTTTTTTTTCTGATGTAAGAAGCAAAGGTGGAGTTGTAACCTGAGGAAGGACTTATTTTGGTCACTTGTTTGCCTAATGTAGGCAGTGAGTCCCCAAAAAGACTCTGTAAAATTCAACTCAGGTAGATGCTGAGAGATTAGCATGAGAAAAACATACTTAGAAAAAATTTCCAGCAATGTGATCACTTTTGAGAATGAATTATTTTTATAAAATCAACTATTTTTAAATGTTTTAAACATTCTTTTATCCATCACAACACAAGGGGAGATCTAGGAGCTAGACCGCAACTTTGTGAGAGATTTCAAATGGAAAATATACTCCTGGTCCACCTTTTAGTCTTAAAATCTTTCATTACTGTCTTTGAGAATTTGGATGCTGCTGCTTATGTACTTTGAAATGTAAAACAGATTGCAGTGTAAAACAAACGTTAGCCTGTAAGGGAGGCTGCAATATACAAGCAGAGCAAATCCAATATGGTAGTTGTAAATGAAGCCTTCAGGGCATTTCTGAAGCTTTTTAAAGGGTAATTTTGAAAGAAAGGGTGAGTCCCAAATGCCATTTTTCAGTTGGAGGAATTTTAATGGTTTGTAGCTTAGATTTATTCTTTATTGGCTTTTTTTTTTCTTACAGGTTCTGTCTTTATATGGGAAATAATTCATGAATGACCTAGAGTGTATCTTGAACCATATAGAATAGAATCTTTTCTTAGCTTTTAAGTTGTTTAGCAATTCTTTTTATTTTACAGACTGAAAAATATTCACCGAGCTGTAAAATAATTGGTGGTTTGATAATGTTTAGGATCATTTAGTTTTTTAAATACATTGAGATATACCCTGTCAGTTTTTATTAATATTAATAATGTTAGTGGGTAGGTGGTATGAAGCTTGATGAGTTAAAGTCTTACAGTGGAAAAAGCCAACACTAAATGTCTGTAACAAAAATTGAGGCATAATTTCTTACACTTAATGCAATGAATCAAATTATATTCCCTTTATATTTGTATGTTGGAACTCCAACTCCCAGTTTAAGTATATTTGGACATAGAAGATAATTGAGAGGTAGTTAAGGTTAATGTCATTAGGGAACAGTCTTACTCTTCTCTCCCTCTCTCTCTGTCTCTCTGTCTTTCCTCTCTCTCTCTCTCTGTGTCAAAACAAAAAGATGATTATCTATAAGCCAGGAAGACATTCCTTACTATAACTTGACTATGCTGGCTCATACCTTGGACTTTCAAACTCTAGAACTGTGAGAAGATAGTTTGCTATTGTTTAAGCTACCCAGTCTATGGTATTTTGTCACAGTGCTCTGAACTAATAAGCCTTTGTTTAGGTTTGGGTCATTTTCAATTGTGTTTTCTTAGATTTGTGATAGAGTTGCCAGTGAGGATATAGAAAAAATAATGAGTATGGCAAACACTTGAATTATTCAGACCTTTCAAGCACAATTCCATTTTGCCCAAATTACTTTATTTAAGAAGTATTATTGATTTACCTTTTTAAAAATCTGTCACTCTGAATCTTTCCTCCTTCTCATCTGTTGTAAAAAAAAAATCTATGATTAAATGGAATTTTAATCATGTAAAGAAGCCTCCATAACCAATATCACAGTCATTAAACTTTCTCTGTAAAGGACTAGATGCAAAATATTTTCAACTTTTTGAACTGTATCATCATGGCTACAACTATTCAGCTCTGACACAAGAACAAGAAAGCAGTCATAGACAACATATAAGTGAATGAAGTGGGTGCGTTCCAATAAAACTTTATGTGAAAAAATAGAGGGCTGTCCAGATATGGCCCATGGGTTTTAGTCCACTGAAACCTTAACTTGTTTCCATAACATTACTCCACTGTAATACAAAGATTACAAATCCCTCAAAGGCCCTTATTACAGATTTATTTTTTCTACATTTTTATATATGCCTGAGAAACAAATTGGACTACTTTATTTGCTATCCATTTGCTCATAAATATATGCAGAATATTATATAAAAGCACTTTATAGATCATATTAATAGTATATACATTAAGTTAATATTTGCATTAATAATTATATATACTCTTACTGCTATTTATGAATATATCAGTTTGGTAATACTTATAAAATGATCTGCTCTGCATTTGTATATAAAATTATTCACATATCTAACTGCATGCATTTTATATATTACATATGCATTCCTAAATTATATCATTCCATGAAGACTTCTACTTTATGTAATTATTTTATGTTCTTATCTGAAGTAAATAACATTTAGAAACTTTAATATTTTCTCTCAGAATTAATATAGCTACTTTTCCCTGCAACCCCTCACCTGCAAATTAAGAAGGATATAGGAGAGGGTAATGGCTAATCACTGAGACATTTGAATCAGGCAGTTAGTTTTAAATCTCAGATATGTATCTAACAATAATAGATATTATTTTATTCATGCAATGTTTTTTCTCCTAGTGTTGAGTTCACCAAGGCTTGATTCATAGTGGAGCCCCAGGGTGGCCCTTACATTGTGACAAAGTTATTCCAGCGCAGTGCAGCGTAGAGAGGCAAGGAGGGGAAGGGCAGTGCATAAGCAGTCAATCTCAAGGAGACACATAGCATGTTTCAGAATCTGACACATTTTTAAACCTAGAAAATGGTAAAATTGAAGATCTGTTCCCACAGTGTCAGATTTTGTGTATCTGTTGTCAAACATGTCAGTCACTGAAGACATGAGATGAAGAAAACTACAAATAGATGATCACAAGAAAGAAAATACACCAGTCCTCATTCTGGGCTGGTGGCTGATTTATGTTGATTGATATAATGTTGTGTTGGCGTTGACTTGGTTTTTTTCATACTGATTCTGGAGAGTGAATCTTAGGATATTGAGCTCAGCTGTGAAGTATGTCACAAGTATCACAAAGATAATGCTATAATTTCATGAAAATATTACAGCTAGCTGTTAGTCTTTTTTTCTTCAAAATATTGGAATTATGATTGTCTATGTGTCTCCCATGCACTTGCTTTCTGTCATGCTTTGTTGGGAGAAAATGAATGAAACTAAACTATAATTAATAAATATAATTGTAAATGTGGTGATGTGGCCCACGTGAATATGCTTGTGTGTAAATTACTCGTTGGGTGTGTTGAGGTTGGCTGAAGTTTAAGAAGTATAATTGAAAGAGCAAGTGACATTTACTCGGAGACCTTAAAATAAACTATTACCAGGCTTCCTTTATTATTCTTAATTTAAATTTGTTAGTAGTCACCACAAGCTTATAAATGAGGCAAGACAAAATTTTCTGAGAATTCTAAGCACAGAAAAAAACTGATTAATAGTCCAGGTAACAGATCCTGCAGATGTCACTTCCAGCAGGATTTAAGGGAATGCAGGCATTTTGGTGTGATTTATAATCCTTTCACCTCCTAACACCAAAACAAACTGCCTAAAATCAGCATAAAGAAAAAAGCCATGTTTATTCATCTTTACTTGGGAGAGCATCATAGACCCAAGCATTCCAGGGCGTCTCTCACCACTTTGAGACTTCTCTGCATGCATTCTCTGATTCAAATGTACTTTGTTCCAGATGCTTCTTTCATACTCCATAGCACTCCCTGTGTGTCACAGGCAAATTCCCTTGTGTCCTTATTTTCCTTCCTTTATGCTTTTGCTTACCTTTTAACTCCAACAGAAAATTTGCCATCTCTTGAGGACACCTCTTTCCTTATCACTGCCTCAAGTTGGGGGCAGATTTCTTTCACACTTCACCACGTGCAAGCCTGCAGCTGGAGTGGGCGTCATCCGCATCGCATCGTTTAGAGCTCTATCCAGGTTAATGTTTTTCTTCATCTCCTTCCCGAAAACTCTAGCTGCGTGAGTAGAGGAAGCCTTGCATTAAATCCAGAAATTGTGCATCTCAGGCAAGCACTTTACCACCACATCCCCAATCCCAGTATGATATCTTGAAATATGTAGATGAGGTATGATAAAAGAAATGCGATTTATGCTTACACTTAAAAATTAGCGTAAAAGACGTATAGCATTAATCTCCCTCAAAATTCTCTCTTTTCTTTCAAGTACACTTATCCCATCACTCATTTTCTAAAGCAGTCTGGACTATCTGTCTTTACTTGATGTGATCGAAAATGTGGTCAGTGCTGCTGTTGAGTGCCATCTAATGACAAGACAGGTTTATAAAAACATTATGGTAGGTCCTCATCCACTTTTTTCATGGGATCTGGCACTCCAGAGTCAAAATCACCATGAAGTGTAAATGTTTTGAATCAGTTCAGGACATCAAGGCAGCCAAAAAATGCAACTAAAAACTCACAAAAGAAGACTTCCAGAATTGTTGCAGAAAGTGACAAGAATGATGGCATAAGTGTATTCCAAGCAAGGAGAAGTATTTTGAGCAAGATTAATAATGATCTGTATTTTACTGTAATATATTTTTCAAAATTTTATTAGTCATGTGTACTTTGATCACAACCCTTATATTATGAAATGGCTAATCAACATGTGTATTACCTCACATACCAATTTTTTGTGTGATAAAAACACTTAAACTTTTCTGTCTTTCAAGAACATGATACATTATTCTTAACTATAGTTATTATGCTGTACAAAAGATTCCTGTACTTATTACCCCAAATTGAAATTTTATATCTTTTGACCAATATCTCAACCACCTTTCAAATTACGTTTTATTCATGATCCCAAAGCACTGGCTTTTTACAACTTTCTGTCATCCTTATTGATGACTTCAGTGTTCACATTGATGATCTGTTCAACACCCTTGAGAGGCCTTAATCTTAGTTCTATTGATCTTTGTAATTGCTTCATTCAGTGCATGTTTATACACTAGATCTTGTCAATTCCACTAACAGTGCCACTTTGAAACATCTTCATTTCAAGCATCTTATTTTCTGCTTCATCCTCTTATCTTCACAGCTTGCTCTTCCAGTTCTTTTGTTCCATTAAGTATTCCTCCTTTTCCTCACTGTAATCCTTAATCTTTGATTCCTCACATATTTATAGTCATGATTCTTCTCATCTCCTCCATTCTGTTTCACCCAGGTTAAATGGTGCAATGCATTTTTATCACTGCTACTCCATGTCATCAAGTTGCCATCTTCTTCCTGTAGTCCAGATACAGCTTCCAAATTATTATCCCAATTTATATTCTTTTGACTTTTCCTATTACCTATTCTTTTGCCCAGTCAACAAAAATTAAGCTTTTTAAAAAAATAAATCACATAATATCGGTACCTTCCTCCATTTTTTCCTATCAAATTAAGAACATCAACCTATGGCACTCTCTAAAATCTTATCCTTGTTATTGTTCTCACCTAATGTACCATTCTTCTACATTCTTCACTTTATTCACATGATTTTTTTACATTTAAACGCATGTACCTTTTCAAGTGCTGTACTTTCCCAGGAAGCGGTTTGGGATGCCTGATGACTTTACCAAAAGAAACTGCCCAGTGGACTCTGTCTCCTTGACCTTTATTTTTCTTTGTAGCATTTCTTAAATTTCATTGCATCTTGTGCTTTACTGTTGATAGAGAAATGTTTACTTAGTTAATTGAAAGTTGCATGAGGGTGAGAGTTTTACTCTGTTAACTATTTCATATGGTTTGAATCTTCAATGTCTCCCTAAGCCATTTGCTGATGGCTTGGTTGCCAACCTGCACCTGCTGGGAGATGATGAAACCTTTTGGAGGTGAGACATAGTGGAAAGAAATTAGGTTTTTGGGGTTGTGTCTCTGAAAGGACTGTTGTGACTCTGGTCCTCCTTTCTCCTTCTCCTTCCTGACTGCCGTGAGTTGCCCTGTGTCTCTGCCCTGTGTCTCCTCTAGGAGATACTGCACTGCTACAAGGCCAACAACTCTGACTGAGCAACTCCAGCTGAAACTTCTGAAACTCTGGGCCAAAATAATCCTTTCAGGTTCTTTATTTTAGGTATCTTGTTACAGTGACAGAAAGCTGAAAATCTGAAACACAATTTATGATATTTTCAGTACTTCTGAGAGTATCTAATACACTAAATAAATGTGTATTGGGTAAGTGAAATATCGGTGTTTTATATCAAATTATTCCTAATTTACTAATTTTTACTTTCTGAAAATTTAGACAACTTTTCAATTAAATCAGCAGAATCCAATGTTTTTAAATTTAATCTTATTTGGGGCCCAAATGTAGACAACCAATACAATCTGCTATGGTTAATAGGATTGGGATGGTAGGGTATTTCTTATTTTATGCATTTTCACGACGTATAAATTGAAATATTACACATTTATCACTATAGCAATATTTTACTAGTCTAGGCTTGAGGTATTCCCATATTAATAGAAAAATTAAAACTAAATGCCACTCAAATGCCAGGTTTAGAAAACACATAGTGGCTTAGGAAAATCTCCCAGATATTGTATTATGAAATTAAATTTTCAGAATAAAGATATCTAATTCTTACTGAGACAGGTATAAAGTATTTTACCCAGTAAATGGGGCATTTTCCAATTTCAGGAATCATCAGATCTGAGATTTGGTGACTTTTCCATTTAACAATAATTATAAATCACTTGAGTTACTTAAAAATGCACAGGAAATAAGGATGACTTTTTATTAGATTCTTTGCATGATAACATAAATATCAATACTGCAAGTTACAGTTTTGACTATGAAACAGTTTTTTATCATGAAAAACTCTATAATTCTTTGCAAAGCTAAAATTTACATGCAGAAAATTCAAATTAAATCCAGTTTATAATTGATGAGAAGTGTGAGTTGCAGAAATAACTCCCACTGGGTTTTAGATGCTTTTTGAATGAGTTTAATTAAAAAACTAGTTTTTCTTCTTGCTCTTTGTAAAGGTATAGCCATTTCTGTGCTCTTCTAAAGTGGGCTACTTTTTTTTTTTAAAGGAGTAAGCTTTCAATGATAAATGATTTGCAGATATCTAAGCTCTTTATTGCCTTCATATCTCAAATGTCTGTGGTCTATTTTAAAATGGAGATGGAGAGGAAGAGGCTATCCAGGAAAAAAATGGAGTGCAATGATTTCAGCTTTAATTTCCCACTCTGCCACTAATTCATTGTTCAATTTTGTGGAAAGTCTCCCTAGACCTCAGTTTCTTAGTCTAATAAATGGGGGTCTTATTATTTGTCATACTCATTTTATCTCGGAGATTGACAGGTGAGTATTAAACATTTTGAGTCAGAGAGTGACATATTGGTGAATATAGATTAGACACCCACATTAAATTCTTCCATGCAATTGGGTGAAGTATGTCTTTGTGTATATTAATAAAATGAATTATATTGAAAATCCACTTGTAGGACACTGCAGCAGAAGATATTGTGCAGTGTCTAAGTTTATTACTATTAAAATTATTTCCTGGTTCTTGAGAGAATTTTCCTTGGCAATGTGGAAAACT
>RJWM01022729.1:0-33225 GCA_004363535.1 Dasyprocta punctata
CTTACATGTCTATATCTGTCAATATCCCCAACCCTTAGGAAGGTAATGATATGCAATATTGTAACTACTGCCAAACTTCAACCACCTCAGTGTGTAAACCTACAATGTTATCATATCAGATCTGTTGTTGTTGTTTGTCTGTCTTTTTTGACTTTTATTTCTAGCTTCTGTATCTATTTTCTCTTAAATAAAAAAAAAAAAAAAGAAATCTTGAAGATATAGACGTAGGCTGAGAATTCATGAACAAAACCCCAAGTGCATGAGAAATACTTCAAAGAATCAGTTACTGAGATCTCATCTTATTAAAAAGCATTTGCACAGAAAAACAAATCACCAGCAGAGCAAACAGACAACGCACAGAGTGGGAAAAATGTTTAGCCAATTGTCCCTCAGACAAAGGACTTCTATCTAGAACATATAAAGAATTTTAAAAAATCAGGCCCCCCAAATTCAAAGACTCAATCCAAAAATGGGCATCTGAGATGACACACACTTCTCAGCTGAAGAAATACAAATAGCAAATAAATACACGAAGAAATGTTCAACATCAATGGTCATTTGAGAGATGCAAATTAAAACAACACTGAGATTCCATCTCACCCTGGAAAGAATGGCTACCATCAAGAAATCAACCAATAACAAATGCTGGAGGGACTGTGGGGTGAACGGAGCCCTTCTCCACTGTTGTTGAGAGTGTGGACTGGTGCAGTCACTGTAGAGATCAGTGTGAAAGATCCCTCAAATAACTCGGATTAAAGGTCCCATTCCACCCAGCTGTTTCCCTTCTGGGTATCTTCCCAGATGAATTAAAAACATCATACCACAGCGATATATGTGAACCTATGTTTATAGCAGCACAATTTGTAGTAGCTAAATCTTGGCAACAACTGAGGAATGAATAAAAAAAAAGATGTAGTATTTTTATGTAATGGAGTACTACTCAGCCATAAGGAAGGATAAACTTGAGACTTTAATAGGTAAATGGATACATTTTGAGATGCACTCATAAGTGAAATACATCAGACTCACATGTGTAAACATCATATTGTCTACCTGGTATGAGAACCTGAAAGAGTAAATAAGTTCTAAAATGTACAATAGATATCGTGAAATGGGAAGAAATTGTTCAAAAGGAAAAAGGAACTGGGATGAGTGAAGGGAAAGGACAATAGGCAAACGGGCAGAAAATGCAAGTGAGTTATACTGTTAATGTGTCTTAGTTTATTAAAAAGAGAAATTCATGCTAATGTCGAGTGGAGAAATTTTTCTGCCCATGTCTTGTACCCTGAGCAACTGCTTTAAAGGTAAAAACATGTAATGTATTAAATACTGTTATTCTTCTATTATTGTGTTATTAAATTTTGTTTTCCCCTTTTTTCCATAGAAAAAGGATTGCAACTTTGAGTCCCGCTCAGGGAATTTAATGACTTAGGGGATGCTTTTCTCAAAAAGGCTGAGATGTAGTTCAGTGTGAAAGACCTGGCTTTAATTCCTAGTAACACTAGTAACACACACACACACACACACACACACACAACAATCACAAGACCCTGTCTCCTTTCAGGGTTGGTGTGCCTGAGCTCATGCCGCCCAGCTGTCTTCTTTGACTTCCCACCTTGCAGTCTGGGCCTTTTTTAGCCCCTCACCAGCTGGTGTCATCTTCCATGTGGCTTGCTGAATTGCAACAAAAATGTGGGAAAATTTTTCTCTTTGTTTTCATTTTATTTTTTGGAATGGCCTTTGCAGTCTAATGTTTTACTCTCTAGAAGACTTCTTTCTTATCAAAGTTTTTAGCCTGTGTTTACAGTACATAACAACCATGTCCGCTTTGGGGAGCTGGGCGTGTATATAAGACATCTGATGTGGTAGACCCCCATCTTCATCTGTCAAGTATGTCGTTTTTTTCCTATTATCTTTCCTTCAATTTATTCATTTATTTTTATTTTCTTATACTTGGGGGTTTGATATAAAAAATCATATGAAGTTTTACTTCTGTGTCTGACTAGTTTCATTTAATATTATAGTCTCATGTTCTACCCATTCTCCTGTAACTTGATTTCATTCTGCTTTATGACTGAATAATATTCTGTTATGCACATATATATTTTATTCATCCATTCTTCTGTTGAAGGGCATCTAGGCTGTTTCCAGAGCTCAGATATTGTGAATTGAGCTGCTGTAAACCTGAATAGAGTCCAAGAAGCTATCATGAATGCAGTTGTCTTCCCAAGTTGTTTCTCTCTACTTCCAACATTGGTGGACAAGAATGCTGTTGCTGTAATCCATCCTAGTTAACTCATGGGCTAGAGGAAGATGTCAGCCCCCCGTTCTGCTCTCATGGATGTCCGTGGATCCTCCCTGTCCTGGGTCCCAGGGCCACTGCCCACCCCACCCTGGAACCACACACCACGGCCCCTCCTGTCCTGTGCCAACCTACTGGCCCAGACAGTGCTTACAACCAAAGATAATGTCTCCAGAGCTGATGTGCAAAAGACCCGAGAATGAAAAGGCAAAATGCAAAGAGCATGATAAAAGATGATAGAAGGAAGCAAGGGCTGGGCCCCTCACAGATGGGAAGGGGTCCTGGAGACAAGGGCAAGAGGAGGGGCATGGGAAGGGAAGTAGGAGGAGCCTAAGACATGTCACCTAGAGGAACCTAGTTGCCTCAGTGAGTGTGAGCATTCTCTGTCCTAAACATGAGCTAAGAGTAAAAACATTGACCAGAATCGAGGGGAAAGGGATGCAGTGGCAGAGGGAGGGAGACGGAGGGAAGGGAACGGGGAGAGAAGACAGCGAGGTGTGTTATGTGCCTGTCCCCTCTTCCCCCGGAGGAATGTCAGCTTTCTGTGCTGCAGATACATAGTAATAGAATAAAATAAATAATAGCAAAAAAGAGTTTGAACACTAGCACTTAATGTGTGTCTTACTCAGCTGTGAACGTGAATACTTCTCACACCCACAGAATTTCTAAGTACTTTTTAGGAAATTTGAAGCTTTAACAGTGAATGTACTTTGGTCATTTTTTAAAAAAGGAATACACATTTCTGATATCCAGAGTTCCTAGCATAATTCTTACTGCAGATACTGTAGATATTTTAGGTATTGTTGAATGAGAGAATAAATAAATAACAACTAGTTCAAGAAAAATAATGTTCAAGGTCAGTAATTGTGGGAGACAATTTGAGTAGCTCCCCTTAAATGCAGAACAATTTCTACAACTTTGATTATATCGAGACTTATTTCCTTATATTGATATATACAGAGCTGACTACGGTATTTCCTTCTCTCTTCAATTGGCTCTAAGCATTCCAAGTAAGGCTAGCCAAGATACTAATATATAATCTCTAAAGTCATCAGACAGTGTCCTGTTTCCTTGCATAGTGATTTCTATAAAATATATAAAGCACAGTGGGATGGTAGAGCCTGTGAGCTCCAGGAGTGTGGACTGGGTATGAGCCTCAAAAAAGAGGTTTTGAGTCTCCAGGGCATAAAGTTTACATATCAGAAACTAAAGTGACACATTCCTAAAACAATTCAGTTGCTACCTTGATTGGGTTATGCAAATTGACGCCTCTATATATCTTTATCTCTGCATTTTGCGGAGATGCCTTTTTCACTACCTGGCCAGCCAGCTCAAGTTACTCACATAGTTCCCGCCATCCTCACTGTCACTCATCCTCAAGCCACCCCCTTCTTAGCAAGATAATAAATTCTGGGAGAGGCCTAAGATCAGGGCTTTTGTCTGCACATCCTCATGAGGATTAGAATCAACACCCCTTGGCTACCCTTAACTTTAAATATGTCTTGGTGTCTTTACTCTTGCTGTGGGTTGCATTGGAGGTGGTAGATTAAAATTAACTTGCTGGATTCCAATAAAGTCTCAGTGAGATTGTAACTTCTTGGATTATTAAAAAGACTAAAAAAAAAAGATTACAATACTTGGATTACCATACTCAATATTTGGGATTACAATAAATAATACATAGAGACAATATATAAACTTCAAATTCAGGGTAAACAATAAACAGATAAATACCTTCAAATAGAGTTACCTTTTATTTTAAACAGCAATTTTGCAAGCTTGGTACTTTTAAATGTAAAATATAGAATTCTAAGCAAGCTAGGGAACTACTCAGAAAATAACAAGACCTTCATTTGACAGTTGTAACTATGGCAATCATGTAAGGAAGCATTGAAATAGCCGACTGAGGATTCCATTCACAATAACTGACGGAAGGAAGGAGAGCGTTTATCATCATTGTGTCACCTAAGTAGGATGCACCTCACTCCTACAGGAGCTGTGTCTGCTGGTAGATGTTTTGCTGTTTTGCTAAGAGATAATTATCTGCTGATAATTCACATGGTGCTTTATTCTTCAGATAATATGTGACTTGGTGTAAATAAATGCAAATTGTCTTCTTGAAATCATTAGGGAATTATTTCAAAAGGCAGCTATGTATAAATTTTCATCCCACCCACTGTTTTGGTTAGGTTTATTCTGAAAGAAATCCCAGCCTGCTGTATCGCGTTTTCTGTGAGATGTTCTGTAATTCTTCTGAAATATGTGCATAGATAGTCCTTTTGTGGTTTCATGAGCTTACTATGACTGTGACTGTGCTACTAAATTGAAATCACACTGAACTTGAGATAAATTAAAACCTATCTTTGAGTCTGTCCCAGCTGGGGCAGCTGCCGCCTGGATGGGGCCACGCATCCAACGCCTTCCTCTGTAGGGCAAGGTTGCGAGTGGAGGCAGGCCCCTGTGCTGTGCTGCAGGGGGAGTGCTGGACGTCACAAGCACTAGGCTTGCGCTTTATTCTGGAAAGATCTGCCCAGTCCTTGGGAATTCGCTGGGGTCTGCCTCAGCCCCGGTTTCTGCTTCTGGGAAACCAATGAGTCAGAACAGGTTTGTCCAAGGCTGCCTGTGACAAACACTGAATGATGTAAGCTGAAGTCTCAGCTTTTAGAAGTGACTTGTTAGTGGACACATAGTAATTGCACATATTACCCGTGGCCTCCATACACGTGTGTGTGTTACAGTTGTGTCAGGATAAGGGGCACATTTTCCGTCACCATTACTGTTGGGAAGTCTTCTTTGCAGCTCTTAGAAACTCACTTTGTTGTTTTCCCATTCCGTTGGCCCATCAACCCCTGTCCCTGGTCTCCTCCCCAGCCCTCCACGCTCTGTGACCCCTGCTCTGCTCTCTCCTTCTGAGACCAACTGTGACTTCCCATGTAGTCATTGCCTCCACTTTGGAAATGGCAGTTTCCTAGGTCCTCAAAGCTGCTGTTGATGGAGAACACAGACACTGATACAGGACTGCAGTCCTGGTATTATTGTATATTTTATTACTTATTACATAGTCCACAGAATCCATTGCCTCAGAGAATGTAGATTCTTTGCATTTCTGAGCCAGTGTCTGAATCACTCTAGATATGAATATGGCAGTAAAACTGATCTTGGGTCTGTACTATAAAACGGTGTTGCATTTTGTTAGTTGGAAATCATGCATGCATGCCCTGTCCCATCTAAGTGTGTGAATTACATGGGGTTTATTTGGCATCCATTATTCCTGTTGTTCACAGCTAGGGCTGGACTAACCTTTGTCATCAATAGTGTGTTGATTGCATTGTGTCATGGTATCCATGCACTCCGAGCTCTGAGGGGTGGACACCCCTGGCTCAGATGGTGGGTTCTTGGTGTTCAGTTCAGCATGACTGTCCTTTTCTGTTCCAGCACATGGCTGGGACTGCCTCTCTCTGGATTAAAATTCCAGCATTCTAGATTATTGCAGGAGAGAGTTGGACTATTTGTCTAGTAGGTCCTATGCAGTGTGATCATTTAACTCACTTTCCATTGAGTGTAGACATTTCTGCTCACAGGGAACTCCAGCCATAGATCCTGGACTCAGGGTGGCCTTGAACAGTCCTTGTCTTGGTCACTTAGTCATCTTTTGGATGAGACACCTGACCCATGCAACATGAAGGAGGACAGGTTTACTTTGGCTCACAGGTTCAGTCCACGGTTGGCTGGCTCCAAGACAGGCACAGTGTGGTGGAAGGGCTTGGGAGGAGGAGAGCTGCTTATGTCATGGTGAACAGGAAGCAGAGAAAAAGGGGAGGACTGGGGGAGAAAGATGTACTCTTCTAAGTCACACCCGTGGCCCACTGTCAACAGACCCTTCCTCCTAGCAGCACACTCGACCTCGAGCTACTCGCACATGGATCCACCAGTGAGCACAGCACCCTGTGACCCGGCCACCTTCCAAAGACCCTGTTCTGGACACACAAGACTTGGGGGAGGGGCTGCTGTAATCCAAACCCCAACACTGCTGTTCCCCTGGGCTTTGAGAGTATCTGCACTGGAAGCTGGTGGCTGGCTGACCATCCCTGTCCCTATCCACCTGTCCTGTGTTGACATTACTAATTGTCACTTAAGATATCACAGAATTATAAGGTAATGATTGAGGCTGGCCAGTGTTATTGTCCTTTGCAAGGATATGGTAAATTGAACACCTCCTTTAAACATCTTTTTTCTTCTTGGAAATTGTAAGATATGTGTATTCCTAGGCATAGGGATGTTAGAAGGTGAATTTAGGACTGTCAGATATAAACTTGTTAAATAGCTGTCTCTTTTCTAAGTGGAATGAATCTTTCTTCATGCTCCAACCTGGTTTCCAACATTTGGTTACCAGGTGAGGCTCCTGGACTTAACATTGTACCCTGTGTCCGTGTCTGCATAAGCCTGCGATACCAGATCACTTCTGCCTTTTAACTGATGCCCTGTCTCCAGTGTTGTTGCTTCCAAAAGATTGGTAGATAGAAATTTCCTCCTGGGGCTCTCCTGGCTGTCCCCTTTGGGTCTGGTTAATGCAAAGTGACACAGGGAGAGTTATCTCTCCTAAGTGTGGAGTTGGTGCTGGGAGCTAATGCTTTTATGTTGGCTTCTGGTGGGTCTGATTGATTCTGAGATTGTGCTTTAGAACTGGGCTTTCGAGGCCTTGTCTTGATTTGCAGAATTGGTTCTGCTTTCAAACCCCTGTAAGCTCTGTGCTGTCCTTTGTGTTGATCTGCTTCTGTGATGTGCCTGCTGCTGAGTGTCCTTTGTGCCCGAGTGTCCATTAAGGCCACAATCAATAGTGCCCTGTGACTTCATCCTGTACTTCCCAAGTTGATTACCTCTTCCCATTTATGAGTGTGTTAGTTAATTGCTAGGAATGATAAGGTTAGAGAAAAATACAGATTTGAGGTTGGGAAACAGCCCACCTGCCTCACCAATTGCTCTTCTTTTGGTTTTTCTTTTTTTTTTTTTTTTGGTACTGGGGATTGAACTCATGACCTCATGCTTGCCAGTCAGGCACTTATGCTGCTGAGCTAAATCCCCAGCCCTGCTCTTTTCATAAACCACTTCTCAGCCACTTGGTGTCTGTCGGTGTCCTGGTTCTCCCTCGGGCCTGGGCTTTCCTGGAGTTCCACGTGTCTGCTCTACACACTGGCATGTTCCTGACTCTGCCCACTCCGGGAGACACCATAGTCCATGTGTACAGCTTGGCCCTAGCAAGGGTCTCATGGCGGGTGGCAGGGAGAATGTATCCCTCTCCTGGGGGAGGCCCGCGTCCCAGGAAGCCCGAGAAGCTGGCGGCCTGCGTGATGTGGGGCCTCGTGTCTGCCATCAGGGTCTGCAAATGCTGGAGCTAGGCCTCTGTACTGCAGGCCTCAACGGAGTGGCTGTTCACTCTTCCTCCTTGAGGGGCCCTGCTGGGCACCTGGTCCATGACAGGTGTTGGTGATAGGGAGGACAGGTGCAACCACAGAGCCTTGCACAGGACCAGCCTGTGGAGGCTGAGGATGGGACTGTGTCTCCCTGTCCCTTTGGGTGCTGCAGCTGTTAACCCTGTTGCCCGTCACTCATTGCAGGTGAACCCACTTCCTCATGGGCCTGGTTGTCTTTTTATTCTGGGAAGGCCAGTCAGGAGAAGGCCACAGTGCTGAGCTGGATGGGGATGACTTTGCTAATGCAACTGTTCAGAGGGCATGCACCAGGGGCAGGGATGTCCTCTCTGAGCTGGAAGGCTTCTGACAGTTTTGCCATGGGTTCTTAGCCCTTCCCCAGGCCCTGTCAACTATGCACATAGGAGTGACAGATGTTGCCTTCCCTGAGGGGTCTGCTTCTTCCCTTCCATAAATCCAGCTGGGTTCCCTGTTCCTTCCCTGCATCTGGAATCTCAGTGCTCTTATGTTGCAGTCTCTCTGCTGCATGGTGCTTGTTTCCCTTCTAGTTCCATGGCCTTTTTCCTTCCCAGAGGAAGCCATGGGCCAGACACTTCCGCCCTCTGTCCTTTGTCCTTCCCTTGGCCGTCCCGCTCTGTGGCTAGTGTGTTCACCTCAGGTGACATGACCACCAAATGCCCAGTTCAGAGGCAGGTCCTGTAATTAGTGCTATCTGTTGGGGCTTCATTTACTGTATGCCAGAGAAATGCTATGTTTTCTTTGTGTCTCCTAGTTGCAACAAGCTTTTTGCTTTTTACACTTTTACGTTAGAATGTGCTGAATTCAAATATGTTCAATAACCTAAAGTTAAATCCCCTGGTAGTTTTAATCATCAGACATCATCCTAGTTTGACATGAGAAGGAAGAAAGGGTTGGTGGGAGGAGGTCTAAGCCCCTTTAGAAGCTCCTGTTAGGAGCCTCGCCTCTCTCTGACAGCCAGGCTGAGAGCAGAAGAGTGGCTGGTACAGGTGTTGCCAGGTGAGTGGTTCCCCCGTGTTGGGACTGGGATGTGCTGTGTTGCAGGCCTGTCGATTTGGGACTTAGTGGCTGTGCCTTGATGTCTTACGTCACGTCACCTGGTTATCTGCACTAGGGCAGTGGTTTTTCAGCTCAGTTCTCATTCTTACTGCTTTTATGGGGAAATGAAATTCCAGGGACTCAGGATCTAGCGTGTGAGCACCTGTTGTTTAATGGGTCTTTGATTCAGTCAAGCATGCATGGTGAAGGTGCTTGCTCAGTTTTCTCGTGGCAGTTGTACTAATTTTATACTCATTTCAAAAAGGTTTCTAACATCTGAGAGAATGATGGTTCAATGTTTTTATTTGTAAAATTTCACAGCAGTTCTACCAATCACTTATACCAATCATATGCAATTAGTTGTAAATGACTGATAGGTGTCAGCATTTAAAATGGGTGCATGCTTTATTTCTAGCTGATTAAAACGTGACTTTGCATTTTCCTTTATTATTTATATTTAAGTAACTAGCCTGTGTGCATAAATAACTGAGGCAAAAGTGTGTAGGAAGAGGAACCCTAATCTTATTTGTTCTTAGGCTCTGGTTGCTGTTGTTCATGTGTAACTGTCGGTGGGGAGGTCGGATCCAGCAGCTCCCACCACTGTGTCTCATTGAGGGTGACTGCAGCCCTGCTTGTCACAGACCCTTGTTCTTGTGTCTGTGATTAAACTGTGTGCTGTCGTGGTTGAATCAGGCCTTCTGCCATCCACATCGATTATGAGTGTTGAGTGGACCCATTGGGGAGGCCATCTCAGAGCAGGCAGCCTTTCCCTTGTGTTGTACAGGCACAGGGACAACACCCCTGAGATGAGGCGACAAATCCCAGAAAGAGCACGCAATCCCATTGCCCACAGCCGTGCTTCTGGAACCAGCCCCAAACTCAGCATGCTGGAGACGGCAGATGTCACCAGGTGGAGGCCTGAGAGACCTGCGTGGGCATCTGACGAGGCTGTGGAAGGAGGGCTCCTGGGTTCGATTTGTTTGTTGCAGTACTGGGGGTGGAAAGCTGGACAAACTGAACCAAACTGAGCAGCCCATCCCTGCCCACCCACCTTTCCCACACAGTTCAAGAGCCATCCTCCACGTCCTGGACCTGCTGGCTGCCCTGTTCGTGGCTTGTTCAGACAGAATGGCCACATATCTCCTTTTTCAGCAGAGAAGATTCAGTGTACATTTGTGTTCCAAGAGCCAAATGATGATGAATGTTTCTTACTGTGGCTCCGTACACAGGGACAGCCAGTCACTGGCACTGGGTTTCGATGACCTGAGGCCTTGGGCTGACCCCAGGCCAGCAGAGGAGGCTACACTTGATAAATAGCAGGGAAGACAGTGAGTGCCTTCATTTTTGCAACACCTGTACCATGGTATTCTGAGCACTGGTGGGATGAGCAGGGACCAGGCCCAAGAGGACAGAGACTGTGAGCTGTCACAGGGTCTGGTCCCAACAAGTGATGGCGTTTGGTGGCTTCTGACAGGCACCCAGCAGCTAAGGGAAGGAGCTCATCTGTGGCTCCAAGTGAGGTTTGCCAAGGTCCCTTCAGGGCAGCAGAAGAGTTTAACAGAAGCTGAGAAAGTTGTCCTGATTAGTTTACAAATTAACTTGATGTTCAAAGTCTAGGTCCCTTTCCATTTCTCTTTATAGTTTTGGCCATTTTTTTTAATCTATAGATCTGTTTCTTTTTTTGAAATGTTCCCTCTTCCTTCCGTAGCACTGTATTACCCCAGTTTTCCTCCTTCTGTAGCTATTTCTTTGTCTCTTTTCTCCCAAGTGTATTTGTAATGGTATCTCTCTGGGCAGCTAATGTCACCATGTTTGCAGTCTTGGTTTTGAACTGCCTGTGGGCTGTACTTATGACCCTGCCTCAACCCTGACTGTTTCCCCTCCAACCCTGGGCCGCCATTGTCCCTGGGCCACCATTGTCCCTGGGCCTCATTTTGCCTCGGACATGCTGGCCACCTTCTGCCTGGCTGTTGACTCCATCAGCTGCCTGCTGGTGTTGGAGCTGCTCCCAGGCTGTTGGTGGCAATAGACTCATCCATGGTACCTTCATGCTTCATTGCCACTGCCTGTGGCCATGGCCACATGCTGGCCATGCTCCAGCTCTTGGGTTTCCTGGTCTTTGGCAAAAGGTTTCCAGAAGTACCCACAGTGTCCCAATCCTGTAGCTAAACCACAGCCTTGCACGCAGCCCCCATATTCTTGAGAAAGAACCCAAGAGTATCAGGCTGTGGAGGTAGAACATGACGTTGGCTTGGGCCTGAGGATCTCCTTCCCCACAGAATTTAAGGGATCAGTTAAAAGCTTTCTGGCATCCCAGAGGGTCACTGCAGCCACCTGAGGTCCTCATTCTCATCCAGTGATTCTTCACGATGAGCAGAAGTGACCACGTGACCTTCCCTGAGATGTGTAGTGCCAGCTCATACCTGGCCAGCCGAAGCCTGTCTTCTCATGGCACTAGTGTCAGATTGTGTGTGACACTGTGACAACCTGAGTGGCCATTCACACCTTGGAATCCTGTCCCCTCTCCATGGAAGCAGCCTGCCACATCTCCAGTCAGGCCACGGAGATCCCTGTCATTTCTCAGAGAGGCTCCCTCACACCTGAACTGATTGTCTTGTCCGAACTGATAGCCATGTTCTAGGCAGAACCTTGTCATGCACTAAATCTGCAACTCTGCTTCAGTGTATTTACAGATTTCCCTCCTCCACGTGTGCTGCAGCCTCACTCTGTTTTGGGTGTGGGGTCTCTGATGTCCTATGGGGTGATCCTTCCGTCACTCCATCTTTCCACCTCTTCTTGTATATCTGTTCTTCCAGATGATCTGCGAAACCCTTCTCAGGTTTCTGATACGATGTTGGAGTGTTATTTGGATTCTGTTGGGTTTGCAGAGAAGATTAGGAGCTGGGCCCCTCGTCAGACCTGTCCATGGGCACCCTCCTGCCCATGTGTGTGGCACCATGTCTGTCACTTGATTTTCTTACCACCTGCCTGTTTGCTTGGTGTCACATGACAGGGGTGAGTGTTGTTTCCCTATGGCTGTGTGCTGCATTATTGCTGATTTTCTTCTTGCATATAATGCAGCATTTGTTTAGCCAACTCAGTACGTCTGGATTCATGACAGATTGTGGCATTTACTATTAATACGTTATGAAATTTCCTTCCTGTTTTTGACAACTTTGCTCTGGAGTCTGCAATGTTCTGTAATACTACCTCAACTCTTGTCTCTGTTTATTTGGAGACATTAAAGTAGGACTTTATTTTTTGTATGATCTGTTGTCTTTCTCTTTCTGGGTGCTTTTGTTGTTTTTACTATATAATTTTAACAGACATATTTTGTGCTGTTTTTTGAGTTTATATCGTAGTCTTCATTGCTTAAAAATATCAAAACGCTTGCATTTATTTTATTTTATGTTGTGTGATTAATATGTTTTCATCTAATTGTTCCCCAGAAATGTAGAAGAAAGTGTTTCTATTGAAAATTTATTTTCCATAATTAAATCTTTGTGTTTTGATTTTTCAATTTTAAAACTAGAAGAAATATTACACTCATATTTTAACTACAAATTTATTTCTCATGAGGAAAGTATTTTTCTTTTCTTTTCTTTTCTTTTCTTTTCTTTTCTTTCCTTTCCTTTTCTTTTCTTTTCTTTTCTTTCCTTTTCTTTTCTTTTCAAGACATGGTCTTGCTATGTGGTTCAGGCTGGCCCTGAGTTCACTAGGTACCCCAGGAGGACCTCAAACTCACAGTGTTCCTCCTGCTTGGAGTTCTGAGGTTGCAGGTGTGTACCACCACACCCAGCTTCTTTTGTTTTTTTGAAATGGTTTTAATAGTTCACACACACACATACACAATTCGTCCTGTAAAATGTACAGCACAGAGGTGTAGTACATTTACAGATACGTGTGCCGCTTGACACAGTCACAAAGCAGCCCTTGGCTGTCACCCTCTCTGCACCCTCACTCCGCCGTCTGCACTGCTACCCTGCGTGTCCTCACCTGTGTGGCTTGTGTGAGCTGAGTCCCGTGATGAGTCTCTTTGTAACTGAACTCTTCCCTTAACGCAATGTTTTCAGGGGGAGTTTATGCATAGGAATTTCATTTCTTTTACAACTTGTGTATTTTATTAAAATTAAAATTTGATTGTTTTTAATTGTCCTGAAACACAGCAACATGAAGTTTACTGTTTTAGACATCTTTGAGAGCACAGTGGAGTGGCGTCTACGTTCCGTGGTTGTGCATCCTGCTTCACAGTCCATTTCCAGGGTTTTTCCTTCATGGCCCATTCTCTGCCAAATGGACAGTCAGATGATTTGACCTCAGTGTGTTTTCCTGTGGCTTTTGTAGTCTGAGCCCTGATATGGAGTACTTCGATCCTCTTTGGTCACGACTGAACCTGAAAGAAGTTACGATCCATCTTCTTTCTTTGCATGGGGTTGTCCAGTGTTCCCACAGAACTCTTGGAAAAACACTGACCCTGGCTACCCGGGATCATGCCCAGGTATTCAGTGGTGTTACACTAATGTGTGCATCTTCCCCTTTTGACAAAAGCACACTGTTTTGACTTCTGTTCTCTAGTGAGTTTTGAAATTTAGATATAGATATGAGTTCTCTGACTTTGTTGTTCTTTTTTAGGAGTTTGACTCTTCTGGGTTCCTTGGAGTTCTGCAGGAGTTTCTAATTCTACTGAGAAGTCAGTTATGATTCAGATGGGGATTATGTTCAATCTTCACATCAGCTGGGGGGAGTACTGATTGTTTTGTTCTGTTTTGTTTTTGAGACAGGGTCTCATTATGTAGTTCAGGCTGGCCTTGAACTCTGGTAGTTCTCCTGCCTCAGCCTCCCAAGTACTTGGATTACCAGTATGTACCACCATGTTCAGTGGGAATGGTGATAGCTTAACAAGTTAACATGTTAAATCTCCTTATGCATGAACGTGGTCTGTCTCTTCATTTATTTAAGTTTTTAATTTCTTTCTATAGTGTTTCATAGTTTCCAGAAATATTACAATTCTTTTATTAAATGTATTTCTTGTTATTTGTCCTGTTTTGATTTGATTGTGGGTTAAATTGTCTTCTTGGTTTTATTTCCAGATTATTCATTTCAAGTATAGCATTACTGTTGAGTTCTTCCCATTATTGAAGGAATCTTCACTGATGGTCTGGGGTTCTCACTTCAGTTTTGTTCATTTTGGTTTCCCATATGTTGGCCCTTAGTAAGGCACATATGCGTATTTACGATTGTTATGTGTTCCTTATCAGTTGATTCTTTTACCATTATACATGTTACTTTATTTTTTTATTTATAAATGTTACTTTTATAAATGTTATTTATTTTTAAATTCATTTGTTTATAAGTATTACTTTTTGTTTGTTCCTAGTGACTGCTTTGTTTTATAGCTTCATATCTGATATTGGTAGAACCCCTGTAGCTTCTTCTTGGCTGCAACTTGCATGATGTGTCTTTTCTACCTTTTCGCTTTAATCTGTCTGGTCTTTTAATCTAAAGTGTGTCTTCTTGAGGATTTTTTTTAAATTGAGTCTGATAACATCTTCCTTTTGGTTGGATTATTTAATCCAGTTACAGTCAGTGTGATTTATGGTAGTTGAATTTATGTCTGCCATGTAGGATTTTCCCATTTGTGTATCATATCATTTTTGTTCTATTTCTCGTGACTGCTTCTCATTTTTACAGTAAGTGAAGATCTTCTAATGTTACATTTTTCTTTGTTTTGGTGTCATTCTTTTGTGTTTACCAGGTCTTGCTGTATTCACCTTCACTTGTTAGAAATAGCTTTGGCTCTGTGCTGGCTTAGTTGCAGCGCTGTCTAGGAATGCTGCTCCTGTGTGCTCCAGCACATCCACTCTTGTGGTGCTTTCATATTTCTGGCCACAGTTCGTCAAGCGACCAGTCCACCTTGTTGTACTGTTGTAGCTGTGATCACTTCCTTACGCCCAGTGTGTATGATGTGGCTCTGCTGTACGTGCTGTGGTTGCTTTGTGCTGTTACTAGTGCATACAGCACAGTGTGCGTGGACCCACACTTCCCTTACACAGAACATTATCCACTTCCATTTTCAGTCAGTTGGGAAAGAAAGGCGACAAATATGCACTTATACCCTCTTCACAATCACATAGTTACTATCATGCATTCTCTTCATTTTCCATGGGAAATGCCATAAAGGTCTGCTTGCTTTTGGTGGAAGAGTTTGCTTTAGAATTTCTTGCAAGATGAACCTGCTAGCAACAAATCGCTCCCCCACCTTGGGAGTGTCTGCTTTGTCTTTATTTTTGAAGGACAGCTTTTTGGGGCTGCAGTTCTGGGTTGACAGTTTTCCTCTATTTTGAGAACTTGGGATGTTGCCTGTAGCCTTTGTGGCCTCCATGGGTTTTGTGGAGAAGCAGCTGGTAGCTGGTAGCCGTAAGCAACAAGTCCTTCCCATGTTGCTCTCATGATCTTCTCCTTCCTTGTTTCCCTACACTGTCTGGTTCTCTTCTCATGCATTCTCCATGAATGTTTGCTTCTTGCACTCTTGTTCTTGTCCTTTTCTCCTCCCCTCAACTGCTGACCACTGACTGCTGCCTCCTGGCCCAGGTTAGTTACTCACCCGACTCAGCTGTGCACTCCCAACTCCTGTCCCCACATCCCTCTTAAGCTTTCTCCCAGGTCCCCTCCTGGGGCCATGCTGCTTCTGTCCCATAGAGACCCAGGTGTTGTTCTCCAGGATTCTGTGACCCAACCCCTGCATGGTGACACCTAGTGTCTGCCCCACCCTCTGTGCCTGCAATGTGGCCACACAGGTCAGATGCATGGCCATCATCTGCTGAGGACAGTGTCCCCATGGGGGAAATGGTGAGCTCAGCACAGGGACTCTGCAGCCGCCACTCCATGCCCTGCCCTGCAGCTCTGAGCTCTGCCCTGCAGGGCAGTGCGGACCCCTGTGTGACCACAGTCAGGGCCACAGCTGCTGTCTCAATGTCTGGGACCACTGGGCTGGCACTGCAGACTAGAGGCAGGTCTTGTGGTACCTGGCGGCACTGAGGTGACACTCACGTGGGAAGATCACCTGCAGAGTAGCTTGCCATAACAGAATCGATCTCATACATGTTATAGTACAGTGTTTCTTTCTGCAGCAATTCAGGAAAGTTATGCAACCTAGGAAAAGGCTTTTCACTTTCAGAGAATTGACAGACATGCTTTATTGAGCTCTGAACTCTCAGAGTAGCGACAGCTCTGCTGCGCGTGACCTGGCAGCTGTGACTCTTCTCTTCCCAGCCGTGGGTCAGACCTTCACCCCTGTGGTTGGCCAAGGCAGGATAGTTCACCAGAGAAGATGCTTCCCTTTGTTCCTTCTCAGTTAGTCTGTTGTGGAAGCAGAATTGCAGTCGGAGCATTTAAGTGTGAATGAGACAAAGCTTGTCCTGCCACTCTGTCTCCTTTTTATGGGTGCGCACAATCTGTCACTTTTATCCCCAGCGTACAACTGTGAAGTGTCACAGGGAAAATATGAGGCCTGTCTAGCTGTTTGTTCATTCAGACTCATGTGTTCTCCCATGTGTGGTGCTGGGAAAACACGTCTGTCCTATCCAGGGCCCTGATGCTGTGACCCTGGAACCTGAGGAGTCCCCTTCCTGGGGTCTGACTGGCAGTCAGGGCCTCTCCATGCCAACACAGAGGGGCTTCCTCCTGCAGCCACCCTCAGCCCAGCGCTGCGAGATCCCATCCTGGCCACCTCTCGCAGGGCTCTGTGTGCTCTGGGTCCTCCCCCCATACTTTGTCACCTCCAATAGTGGTGCCACTGCATCTGATTGCTGCTGTGTTTGTGCCTACCCATCCAGCTGTGCCCTGTGGTGTCAGCAGAGCACAGCCTGCTCTGACCTGGGAAGCAGGGCTTCGTCCACTAGGGCAGCCCTGATCTTGCAGCTGGGGTCCTGCAGCAGGCCACTGGCTGAAGAAGCTCCACCATGGCGTCCTGTGGTTGGGGTGCTTCAAGGGCCCTGTGGTCTGGTGTGTGTTCTCAGTGTGCAGTGCATGGTCATCGAGCAGGATGTGTGTGGGGTTGGGGCAGGGCTCCTGCCTCTGGAGTGGCTCCTCTGGCATCCTCTGGGAGAGGCTGCCCAGTCTGATCCTTCTTCCTGTCTCTCCTCTCAGCCCTGTGCCATCTGTCCACTTTCTCCCCCAGCTCTTGTGTGTTTTCACTTTCCCTGCCCAGGCACACTGCCTAATCCTGTCGCTTGTCACCCTCCTGACCCACCTGAACCTAGTCACCCACAAAGTTCAGGAGTCCAACTCTGGACTTTCGTGTTGCCGTCCCGGTACTGACCTGCACATGGTGTCCCCTGCAGACTTCTCCACAGGCTTCTTGATACAGAATGCATACTCCTGCAAAGTGTGCCGCCTGCCCTGTGCCTGGCCTTCCTGTGACAGTGCTGCACATCTGCCACATGGAGCCCCTGGCCCTGGCATCTTGCCACCTGGAGCCCTTTCTCTTCTAGATCATCGTGGCTGGAATCTGTGGCTATGGATGGACTAGGCCAAGGGGTGCAGGATGGTGCATGTGGGGTTTTCTGCCCTGCAAGTGGATGGGATGCCATGTGTGTCCCCACCGTGATGTGGGTGATACTGCCTGTCACTGAGTGGGAGAAGTCTGAGCGTATCCTTTGTCCTCCCCAGCGGGTCTGTGGTAGGAAGACTGGAGCTTTGGATGTCAAGAGGATGCCTGCCCAGTGTCTCACCGCCTTGTGAATGCCCTACTAGTAGACAGGAGCTGCCTTTACTCTCATGTCCTGGGTTGAGGGCTGTCCTTCTGTAGGCCGGCATAGTTTTAAGTCATGAGCTCTTAGTATTGTGTGGTGTACACTGGATATTTGGGCCCCAGAATTCACCCTGCAGCCCTTCCCATGGGTGATATGGGGGTGGCTGGGGCTAGATGAGGATAAGGGTGTCCTGCATGGGACCAGGGTCCTCAGAAGATGGGAGGAGCCATGGGGACTTGCCAGCTCCTGGCTGTGGGTGTGCAGCTTGGCCTAGCCTGTGGAGTGTGAGCTGCCCACGACGGATTGGGCATCTGAGGGTGGTGGTGGCATTTGGGTGAGCACCACAGATGGCAGCAGCCCCGGGAGCCATGGGCTCTGGGGGGCCTAGGACATGAGGCCATCCCTGCTGCTTCTGCAGGAGATCATGCCATGCTGTTCTCTCCATGCAGTGCAGAGCCTGGCCTGATGTGGTGAGGGCCCCTTGAGCCCCAGTCCCACCACTGTAGCCAGGCCGTCTCTGGACAGATCCCAGGGGCAGCTGCGTGTTGTTCACGACGTGCTGGCTGGAGATGCAGGAGCTTCAGCCGAGAGTCCTGGCTCACCCGCCCTGTGTCAGGATGTGGCCAGGCGAGCAGGTGTCTGGGTATCATTCGAGCTCTGACCTGGGTGTCGCTGCTTTGATGGAGGAGGGTTTTGAACAGAGGCAGACAGGATGTGTTTTCTCCTGTGAGAGGAGGCGGTAGAAAACCTGCTGGTGCTCCTGTCACACACAGCTCATGCTCTGTTTTATTCGGGACCTTCGGGTGCTGCTTTCTTACAGCTGTGAAGTTGTGCACACCTGCCGGTACCCCATTGTGAGTCCTTTTAATTGTGTCAATTGTGTTAACTCCATGAAACTCAAGGAGTTACTCAGCCCATACCCTCAGGCTGTCCCCAGTCTTCACATCTCCTCTGGTCCTGGCAAATGGGGCTCATTCTGCTCTGTGGGCTCAACCTGGCTCCATTCTGGATTCAGAGAAACCAGTACTCAGCGCTTCATCACACCAGGCTCCAGGACTGCCTCTCTCTGACACTTTCGTGTGTTAATTCCCTTTCTCTGAACACCAGTTGCTCTTCACAATGTCTGTGTCCTCTTTCTTTGATCCCCAGCAGGGTACCCATCCCTTGGGCTCCCAGTCCTTCTCACCTCCCCACTCCCCAGATGTCTTCTCCCTGGCTTTCTTGTTCCTAGTTTCACCTGTTGTATGGAGGCCGAGGACTGGACAGGGCCTGGGGAGAGACACACAGACCGGAAGGAGCTGAGTAGAGTCGTAGGGGAAACACTGGGACTGGAGTTGGAGCCCTTGATGAGAGGGAAGACCAAAGGCAGGACTCGCCGACCATGACCAAGAGTCCTCAGGGTACCTGGCCTCGTGTGTACACTGAGCCATTGGTGCTGAGCACTGTGGCATCCTGGTTGCTCCCAGTTCATAGAGGATGAAGCTGACCCCAGCACGAGAATTCCTCCTCGCGGTTTAGAGCTCAGCTGCTGAGACCCATTGTCAGTGTCTAGTGGAGGGAGGGAGAGGCTGTCTAGCCCTCTGGGGACCACCCTGGAGGCTGAGGAGGAGGAGACTCAGGGTGGTCGTCAATGGGGGCTGGTAGGTCCATGGGCAGGGTGAGCCCAGGGATGACATCTGGACAGACACGTCCTATGACCCAGAGAGATCATGTCTCTGCCTGGCACCACCCTCGATCAGTGCCCACCCACATATGTCAGCTCTTGAGTCTGCCACACCTGAGGGACACTAGGCAGTCCCACCTGGCACTTGTGTTGATGGGCGGGAGAATGCAGGGGGTGGAAGGGCAGTTGAAGGACAAAGAGGAAAGTAAAGGGAGATGTTTGGGGTACGGGGCTCAGACTGTGGGGAGGGACGGGTGCAGGGGTGCAGGGCAGTGTGCCTAGTGGTCCTAGAAGGATGCGAGGTGAGTGGCACATCCTGAACTAGGCCTTGGGCTCTGTGCGTGTGGGAAGTATGGGATGCCAGCCCGCACGTATGAGCAGGGGGAAAGACAGGCAACAGGGAGGTGACATGCAGAAAGTGGAGGGGGCCTAGAGGGAGCAAGAGTCAGGGCAGTGGCAACAGTGGCCAAGCAGAAAGCCCCGGGGAAGGAATTGGAGCCTCTGGACATGTGGAGGGACATCGGAGTCTCGGGCTACAGGGTCGGACATCAGAGTCTCACCGTACTGAAGAAGCAGCAGGCAGCAGAGCACACACAGGTTGCCAGGCCCTCTGCACACCCTGCTCGCTGTGTGCACATTCTTCGTCTTGTTAACAGCAGGAGCATTTTGTTGCTTAATTTCAGGAATGACTCACATGGGTCAGTGCCACGCAGTACTGCAAAGGATGTTTCATGACACTGCTTGGTGCAGGTGGTAGTGAAGTTTGGCTTCAGAAAAAGCAAAATGAAAAATGTTTGTAGAATGAACTTCAAAGAAGTTCAAGAGGACGTCTAGAGGCCAGAATGACTGAGTTGAGATGACAGTTCAACCACCTCTGTGGTGTACAGTGTGTGCACTGGGGGTGTGGGACTCCTCTGGGGCTCCGGTGTGGTGGTTGCAGAAGAGCTGCAGCGGGTATAGGTTCCAGTGTCCATGCACAGCTGAGTGCAGCATTGGGCCCACAGAATTCCTGTACGGTCCACATGTTTTGTGGCAAGGCACTGTGGCATTTTGCTCGTGAGTATCAGAATCCTCCCGCAGCCGTGGCCAGCCCTTAGTAGCCATCCCAGTTGTTACGGATTACAAACTGGTGGTCAACTTAGCACCAGCTGAATTAATTCAGCTGGTGTTGAGTAAAGATGCTCCACCTGAAGAAAGTTGCCAGTATAAATAGGGACGTGGAGAAGAAGAAGGAGGCGTTGTGGGTTCTTCCAAGAGTTGCTGTTCGAGCCGCTGGTTCTCCTGGAGGTGCTTGTCATGCTGGCTTCCCCGATATGGATTCGGCCATTATCGTCGGAGGAGCTCGGGACCTCGTAGGTGAGAGTGGCTGTGGTTCACGTTGCGGGAGCCCTGCTCCTCACATTGTGTATCACTTCCTGGCTCCGGAGGGGAGGCTGTGTGCTGGAGAAGCTGGTCACGCTGGGCTTCCTGACCTGTGCTCGACTGTTCTCCATCGTCGGAGGAGCGCGGGACCTCGTTGCCGTTGGGGATGGCTGTGGTGCTCTTCAGGGCAGCCCCGCTTCTTTTGAGCGTGACTTCTCGGCTCCCACGTAGAACCCTCAACCCACTGCACTGCTCCTTCACCCCTGGCATAGACTTTCTAGTTCCACCCCTGACCTTTGACCATCCTGGCACAGAACCATAGATAGACTGGCGTGAGTCCTTATTGTGGGCTCTTAGATTCCCAGTTGGAAGTGCGGGAGGCATTGTCATGTGTTTTGGGTCTCTAGTGGGACTCTTGCAAGACATTGCTGTGGGATCCAGGCCCTCGGCTGAATATTCTGGGTCTTAGTGTTATGGGTAGATTTTCCTGCACTTTCTTGTGTTCAACTCTGGGTGATACTATAAAACAGTACTATAAACTCTGTGTCCTGTATGCAGTTCTTCCTGTAACCCCTGACTACAGCACCAGTTATATTGGGACAACAGTGCCCACGGTTTTACCTCCTCTTGGTGTCATCCTCACATTTTTTTGTGAGTTGTCTGAGGACTAAAGCTCAGGAATTGCTAATTCTAGGTAGTTAGGAATGAGCTACTGTTTTGTGAGCTGAGCTCTCTAATTGCTGTGTTAATGAGTTCTGGGTTGAACTGTGTCCCCTGTCCACGGAGCTGTGCTCGAGGGCTACCCCAGGACCTCCTAGAGCACCCTTCTGTGGAGACCAGGGTCACGGAGGTTGAACCCCTAGTGAGGGCTCTGACCTTCTGAGACTTAGCTCCTTTGAAGGGATCTGGACCTATAGCAGAGGGCAGACTGCAGACACCGGGAGAGTCCATGTGAGCCAGCAGTTTGGAGCAACGTGGCCAGAAGGCAGGCACTTAGGAGTTTCCAGGCCTGGAGCAGGCAGGAAGGGGATCTACATGGACCTGTCCTGAGGCCCAGCCCACACTTCGTTTTGATCCTGACCTCCGAGCTGAGACAGGACATTCTGTGCCATGAGCCCTGTATTAGTGTCACAGCAGGGCAAGGGGAACTGGCACACCCTGTGGGATGTTTCCCTGCTCAGGGGACATCACACTATGGCCTCTTGCCCAGATGGCCCTCTTTCCCCAGAGTGGCAGGTGACACACAACGTGAGGCCAGAAGGACAGAGCCATCCTGAAGGTGTCTGCTTAGGTGCTGAGGAGACATTTAATTCTTAGTTGATTTTCACTAATTTAAATGCACAGGGCCATACACGGTCACCCACACATGGTCGCCCACACATGGGCTGGCTGTTGATCAGAGAGGGGAGCCCTGTTCAGCTTGACCACAGAGCAGAGTGAGGGTGTTGGGTGAAGAGGGACAGTGAAGTTGATGCATCCAAGACAGATCACCATGGGAAGAATCAGGACCTGGGGTGGGGATCAGGAGGGGGGTTCCTGGGAGCATGTGTCAGCAGGGTACTCTGAGGCCCTCGGCAGTGTGGACAGCGCCCTGGACAGCTGTGAAGGGGCTTCACATGCCCAGCCATCCAGGCGGGCAGAGCACAATGTCCCCATCCCTGTCACTCTCAGACCTAAATGCTCTCATAGAATAGGGAGCTTGAGTACAATTGAACTTTTAAAAGTGCCTTTGGGCAGATGGGTAATTTCATTCTCCTTCACCGTCTTCTGTAAATCCTTCAGTGGGGAAAAAATAAACCTATTATTGTCCTGTGCGGCTTCCCTTCAGCTACGTCCAGCTGTGGGAGTGATGTGTGCTCGGTGTTTGCAGAGGCAGCGGCTCCTCCAAGATTTAACAGTGGTGTCTCACCCCCAGCCATGGCCGGCAGGGCATTGTCAAGATTAGATATGAGTGCCAGTTTCCAACACAAATTGTCTGCCTTTGGGGAAGCCGAGGTGAATTCTTCCATGACAGTTTATGGCTTCTCTTGGATCCTTGTATTTTTTGGTGTGGGGTTGAATAAAACGCACTTGGTGTGTTTAAAACAAGATTTGTGGCTGTGGAAGGGAGGGTGTGTTGCTTAGATGGGACCATTTAAAGAGATCCTTGAAGCGGAGTGCATGCCTGTCATGCCAGCACCGTGACTGGAGAATGACAGCTTCCAGCCTAGCATGGGCCTCTCAGCAACTTAGCAAGACCCTGCCTCAAAATAATACCAACAACAATGAACTGGGGCTGTCACTCAATGTGAAGGCCTTGGGTTCAACACCTAGTACCAGAAAAAATAAAATAAAGAGATGCTTGGGTCGGGCAAGTGCTGTGCTGGTTGATGTAGGGACAGTGTCTAGGGAGACTGGAAGTGGGAATGGAGTCCCTGGAATCTAGCAACCCTCTCAGTGGCACTGAAGGAAGCTGCTGCCCCTGGGCTGAGGATGACCCTGGGGGTGGTGGGTTGAGCCCCAGGTCTGCTCCTCCATCTAGCTGGGTCCTCAAGCTTCCTCCTTCAGCTGAGGCACAGGATGCAGCCCCAGCAGGTGGGACTCACTCACCTCAGGGCTGATGATGCTGGAGTGACCCTGTCGACCAGGACTCCAGAACCTGCTCTTCCCTTGGGCACCCTCCCCAGGATGATGACTGCAGCTTTACCTGTGTTACTGGACCCTGGGCTGAGGACTGGTACTGCCAAGGGAGAAGAGTCTAGAGTGACCTGCCATTCTGTCCTAGCTGAGAGGGACATTTCCGCAGCTGACCCTGCTGTCCTTGTCCATTCCTGGGGCGCTGGCCATATTGTCTCATCAGTGCTGGCTGTGTCCAGCTGAGCTGGGTGGGCACGAGGAACACACGTGCACCTCTAACTCCACTCTTGGTATCATATTTATTAGGTACACTTCTGCTATTCCCTTATTTTATTTTCCATCTGTGTTAGATTTCATTGGGGCTGAAAATCAGCAGTAGCATCTTGTGACTGATTGTGTTTAGGTGAGAGTTGTTCTCAGCTAGGACCACTGGAGGGAGATGGAGCAGATGGGGCTGTTCCCGAGGAAAATGCATGTTCTTGTTAACCGTGTTTGTGGGGCTGCTCTGCCCTCGGTTGGACTGAATGGGACAGGACACACCTGATGGTTCTGTCTCCTCCCGTCTGCCCTACACAGGGTCCTTGCTCAGTGAGTGATGTACTTCAGGTTGAAGATGCTGCTGGCTTCCTTGTGGGCTGAGGGACAGCATGGCCTCATTACTCTAAGTGCATTGGATGGAAGTCTGGCTTTGCTTTAATGCGCTAGAAGAAAGGACAATCATAAATTTCCCGCCAAGATCTCTTCGGTTGCAGATATTTGCAGCCTGTACTTTGCAGTTGCTTTACATTGAAGAATTGTCTTGAGAAAACCATTTTCTTTTATTGTCCCCTTCCCTTCCCTTATCGGATGAGATATTCCTTCACCTTTGCCTACCCAGCTGTGAATAAAGCCTGCCTTTCTCTGCACTTTCTCTTTGTGACTCAGTGCTGATGAAAGCATCTGGCTTAGATCTTCGAAGACCCAGCTTCATGGCCCAGTGAGGTTCTATTTTGAGGCTCTAATTGCATCTAATATTTTAAGAGCCATCATGAAAATTGGTGGGTCCATTTGCAGAGGGCAGCAGCCCTGGAGTGCTGCTTTCGGCATCTCGATGACCCGTCAGAGCATGCATCGCAGGAATGGCAGCCTGTCCTATGCTGGAGACAGCCAGCTCTTACGTGACTGCCTCCCCATGCAGTGCGTGCCACCCCCTTCCCGCTGCCCTTTCAGTCTGTGAGACAGTCCTGGGCTGTGTCTGCGATGCTCCTCTGCCCGTGTAGTAATCAGCTTCACTTTGTTTTGCACAGGTTCTGCCCGGCATCCTGCAGAAGCACTGCTGTGTTCTCCCCGACAGGAACACAGGTAAACCCATCTTCTCTTTCTGATGCAAGGTTATAGGTTGAATGTCATTGGTTTAATTGAAAAATGTGATGCCTGATTCAGATGTTTTGTGGGGGTTTCAAAAGTGATTTTTAGTGTAAGATTATATATTAACCAAAAGAAGAGAAAAATGGAATTTTCAGTTTTGTAATGAGTTGTGAGCTGGACTCAGAAATCTACCCTCATTGACAAAGATTCGATGATTGTTGTCTTGGATTTTTAAGGGAAACTCTTTGTCTTACTGTGTCGAATGTGTTGGTTTCAAAGTTGTTTCACTGGCTAATTACACTTCTGTACCCTTTTTCTGTGTTGGGAGTGCTGGCTGTGTGTGGCACCTTCAGAACCTCACTCAGAGTGCCTTGGTGTCGGACCATAGTGTCACTGAGTGGTGTTTTCCTGGGGCAGACATGTGCTAGCAGGGCATTGGTAAGGTGTTCTTCAGTGTTTTTTAGGGATCTTGGAGGAATTGTTTTCACTGACGAAATCAGTTTCAGGAAGAGAGAGAGAATATCTTCTCTTTCCTGCTGAGGCAGCTAGAGTCACTCTGAAATGAGTGGCATGCTGTCCAGTGGCATGGGCCCCAACGTGCTGGTGTTGGGTATGGAACAGGTTTGCTGGTGTCTCCACTGTGCTTTCTGATGTTAACAGAGATGGTCACAGTGACTCTGGGGCTGATGGGATGTATTCCTTTGTCAGATTTGCTCTACTTCGCCAGAACAGTATCCTGACTAGTGGGCCTGTGCACTGGCATGGGCCAGAGAAGGCATGTTTGTGTCATGCAGCATATGTTGGGGGGGGATGTGATTGCCATGAACATCAGTCGATCACGTTACCCTTTGCCTTCTTTTTCAGAAGGTCCGTGGAAATGTCCCTGTTTTTTTTCACATATTGAAATAAATCTCAGTTATGAACTTGAGCATATTTATTGCTTAATGGAGAGGTGTGTTTAGAATGTGCTTGGGTATTTTTGAGTCTGTTTTTCTGAAAGTCTTGACGTCTAAGAAACAGACAAACACAAGAAACAAGGTGATTGCAGAAGTCTTCTGGTGGTACATGGTGCCAGTTGGAAGCACCTCCGCTAACACAGGATCTTCTGTCCCGGCAGATCCTTCCTTAGGGTACAGGAAGCACCAGGGACAGTGAGGAAATATGCTGGAAGCTGGACACAGTTCTCTGAGATTCTCAGTGGATCTGCAGTATGAAAATGAGTTTTGTGCATTTCAAGATGGTTGTTTATGTCCAGAACTTCCCAGGTGAGCCGGCCCTGGACCCAGCCAGGCTGGCCTGCTCTGAGCCTGCTGTGGAAGCCACTTTCCCTAAAATACACCTGTATTACAAAGCTTTTCACCTGAGAGCCAGCGTGGTTCTCACTTTAGATGAAAAGGGATGGGTTTGGTTAGCAGGAATACTTGGTTGGGATCACAACTCATAATTTGATCTGACATGTCCAGAGCTGCTTAATTATTTAGGAAGTGTTCTTTGGAAACAGTGGTGATTGCATTTCAGTGACATGTAAATGTCCTTGTGAACAAGAGTATAATTCATCTTTTTGCTAGTGGTTTTGTAGAATTTCTGATTGAAAAGATAATTTCAGAATGGGGACAATTTTGATTTTGGAGGATGGAAATATTTCTGCCAGTGGGTGGTGGTGATGGCTGCACAACAAACAAGAGTGCTGATGGCGCTGAGCTGCGCATTGGTTGGGATGCACGTTATGTGCATTGTACTAAGTTTGAAAAAAGATAACCGAGGGTGAGTCATCACTTTTACTTTTTTGTTTGATTTTTACTTACTTGAGAAATGCTGTGCATGCCTTCAGCTTTATCTATGATTTTTATTTCTGCAGTAAACATGCCTGCATTTGAAAAATGAATCACCATTTCCTCTTGCTGTTTTGACTGCTTGTGGTGATTTTGGTTAATGAGTGAATTTCATTGATTGCTTCTTGACATGACCTGAGTTTGGAATTTGTTCTCAGGAAAACTGTGGCGTGTCTGGGAATGCAGTTCTTGGCTGCAGAAGGAGCACAGCTTCTGCGGAGGCTCCCTTTCCATGGGGCAGACATAAGTGCTGCCCAGGGTTTCGGGAACATGTGGGGACTTGGGGTCAGATTCATGGTAAGAGTAGTGCTCGCCTGGCATGTGGTTCCCTGGGTCCCCTTCAGCCTGCACTTCTAGGCATCTGACCTTTTCAAAGCACTTTGTGACATTGATTGTCTGAGCCCTACTCTGCCTCGTGTTTGCAACGCTATAGAGGGCCTAGCCCAGTGCAGGGATACGGTAGTTGGGCCCACCTGACAGTGACTGCTGGGCAGGTGGCTTTGCTATTTCTGCCTTGAATCCTGTGCTAGCAGTTACTACACTGGATAACACTGGTCTTTCCTCCTTCACATTCTTTTCTGGGTAACCAACAATAACAAGGGATGATGGAATTCAGGGAACCCCTGAGACTCTATTCCCCAGGTGCCATCCTTCTTTGCATCGGGCTTCAGGTTGCAGGGACTGTTATAGACTCCCGGACATGAGCATGTAAAACAGTCCTCAGTGTGTGCCTAACCTCACATGGATTGAGACACCTTTTTGAGCAGTGACCTCCTTTCTGCTCAGTACACCATTTTATCATGACTGGGTATTTTTTTTTTTTTTTAACTAAAGTTAACCTGTTAGATTCTACAGGCGGCTTTCTTCCTCTAAGTCACAGAAATCTCTTTTATCTACATGAATACTTTTTTACCCCTAAACTGCTGCGGTGGAGGGCAGGAACTTTGAACCATTGGTGCAAAATGTAATTCACAGCATATGTGATTGGTATTCGTTCTGCTATTCCACGTTTCCTAAAGTGTCCTAGGATTTTCCATGACATGTATGTGCAGGTCGCATATAGACTGGTTAGGCAACCTATATGTGGCCACTGCCATGGAGTGCTGTGTGGTTAAGGAGTCTGTGTCTCCCTGGACAAGATTTGCACGGTGGTCGGGTTACAGCTGGTCTGTTCTTAGACGTCTGGCTCGTCTGTGGAGTTTGCATCAGAGTTTCTGAGCTACCTGGGAGACTTGAGCTCACTGCACTTCTGAGCGCAGTGAGATCTGTTCAGGCCACACAGTTGGCTGGCTATGCCTTGAGTGTCCCCCAGGGCACAGCTGGTTCCACACCAAGAGTGGCACAAAATCTTGGGAGCGTTGATTCTGCAGCACAGTGGCAGAGTTCACACATGATTTTGCCAAGCCCCTGACAGTGAAACCTCAAACGACAAGGTTCTAGTGGTGATTGACTTTTGAGGTGCATTGAATTTCTAACTTTTAGTGGGCACAGTGTACCTGGGAAATGCTGTGTTCATAGAGATTGGGTAGACAGATGTCAGTGTTCACATGATGCCTATCTGCACTGTCTAGTGGCTCTCTGAAGACGTGGGCATTGCTGTGTCTTGATGGTGACCACAGTGATTTGCTGGTTACTGTTCAGCCATGGCTTCCTAGTAGGTGGGGAGGGAGGGGAAGCCAAGTCCTGATTGTGCTATTTACCACCACCTATGGTGTAAATTCCCCACTCCTGCTCAGTGTGAAGCCGGTGCTGTCAGCCCTCACCACTACAGGTTCTCTGAGCCAGCTCTGTGGACAGTGGTCACCTTTGTCTCTGCATGCCTTCCTGTGACATGGGCCTTGGTAGCTGCAGTCAGCATGCTTTCTACATGGTAAAGCTTGTTTGGTTGGGTATCAGCTAATTTAAATCTCACATTAAAAAGTGATGTTTGTGACAGGGTGTTGACTTTGCCTCATCTGCATAGGCTGAGCAAATGTTTATGTGGTTTCCATGAGCCTACTGAATGTTTACACTCTTACACAGGATGTCTGGCTCTGAGTGTGCTGGACCTGACCATGCATCAGGGAGCTCTCCAGCAGGCAGGCAGGCAGGGGCTGCTGGACACTGTACATGTGCAGTCCAGAAGGGCAGCAGGCCTGTCATTGTTAAGCATATGAAAAACTGACTGCTAGTTCTAAATTCCCCAAGTTTCCTGTGAGTTTAAGGTTTCCCAGAGCCTTTAATTTCGTGATGAACAGACTAAGGGAAATCAGCGAGCAAGTGTTCCTATTCTCCAGGTCTGTCTGCTAGGGATGCCACTCACAGCGATTGGGGCAGGGACACTTGGTGGGAGTGTGATATGGAAATAAAATGTGATTGCATTAATTTTATGCCTCGCTTGCCCACAACTCATAAAGATTTGTAGACAGTGACCTTGTCCCTGGTGTTTCATTTAAATTTTGACAGCAGTGGCGGATGTTCCTGCTGCGCTTCTGCAGGGCCTTCTGGCCATGGGCACTTTCTCCCTGGCATTGCTGGTCCTGAGACTCGCTTGAGATGGGAACTATTGCGCCTGTTTTGCAGAGGAAGAGATAGACCTAGAGGTACAGACTTACCACTTTGAACAGCTGCTTTGTTGCTGAGACTCAAGTGCAGGTTTCTTGCTCCGTGTGGCATCTGTGCTGGTATAGGGACCTTAGTAAGTGCTTAACGGTCCTCAAAACAGTGCAGGAGCAGGGATGTGGGTGAGGAACCCTGATGTAGGGTCCAAGGGCAGGAGGTAGCTGGTGGTGTCTGCAGCTGCAGGACAGCTGGGCTTGGTGGGGAGGACACACAAGGGCACTCTCTCCATCAGGGTCAGGCCATAGTGTTTCAGCCCTCTGGGTTAAAGGTATGACTTCACTTCTCTGAGAGACCAAAGACTTCAAGGTAAATTTATTTTTATTCAGATACTGAAATTATTTATGATACTGTTCTCTTTGCTAAAGGAATGGAGGGTGTGCAAATAGGCTGCCATAGGATAGGATTCATACACTAAGAATAACAGAGGTGACGCCAATGTTGTGCTCAGTGAAGAAGCAAGCACGGAAGGCGTGAAGATTGTTTGTGTTGTAACCTGTCTCTTAATGATCTGATGGCACTTTGAGTGGGCAGAATGCCTGTTTTCTTATATTCTGGCTCCCTGAAGAAAGAAAAAAATTCCTCTTATTATAAAGGGCTTTATTTCATAAACTGAAAATGCCTTTATTAGAAAATTGGCCTACTGTATAATTACTGCCAGAGTGGAAGGTTATGGATCAGTAGTTTTAGGACCAAAACTGTTCTAGTTTGTGTGACTGATTCTTAACCCTTAGGGCCCATCACTATTTTAGACATCATCTTTGCACCAAGCAGAAAAATGTGCAGCCTGTGGGAGGCACAGACCCACCTGAGGGTGGGTTTAGACCTCATCTGGGTGCAGAGCATGAAGCATAGGTACCACAAGGCCTGCTGTGGTACCTGTGCCAGCTCAATGTACAGATGTGAATGGGCACACAGGCCATAGCTAGCCAATCTGTGTGGCCTGTCTTCCAAGTGGATTTGGGATGGGACCTGGAGTTCAGTGAAGCCACCACGATGCTTCATTGAAGGTGCCAGCCATACTGTGTGGCTCAGCTATGCTAGGCCAAGGGCGACACAGACTTCCTGCAGGGCTTTGGCTTTGCCTGCATGTCTGTGTACTGGGCAAGTGGGAGATGGGTTCTGGATCCTCGGCTTCCACAGCCAGCATGGTCACATGCCAATTCTAGGCTTTTTACCTCACATAGGACAAGGACAAGCTACAGAGAAGCTGGTGCCCCATGAGCCCTGTGCATACCCCTTTCTCTGGGTCCTTGACCTCTTCCCAGGGAGCAAGAAGTACTCCCAGCATGGAGAAGGGGTGGTGGCCAGGCAATGAGAACTGGAAGGGCCCTGATGATAAGCCCCCAATAACCACAGATCTAGACCCCCAGGCACTCACCTCTGTAAAAAGCTGCAAAGCACACATTCTTGCATTTTCTGAGGTGAAGGGCTGGACATGGCAAAGTGACTATCAAGTCGTTGTTTCTGCCTCTCTCCTCTGTATTGGTAACTTTTCCATCACTGGAACACAATATCCAACGTGTGAAACTTAAAGGAGGAGATGCTTAATTTGGCTCATGGGTTGTCCATGGTCCATTGGCTCCAGGGCAGGAACAGCATGGTGGAGGACCTGGCAGAAGACAGCTGCTCACTGCATGGCAACTTCAAAGTAGAGACAAGAGTGAGGAGCAGCTGGGGACAAGAACACACCCATTCAGGTTACACGCCAGTGACCAACTCCAACCAGGCCCCAACTGCTACCGCACGCTTAACTGTGAACCCATCCATGGGTGAGCCTGCTGATGAACACAGCACCCCATGATCTAATCACTTTCTCAAACCCCACCTCTGACTTTTGGGGGATGTTTTATTTATTTATTTATTTATTATTTATTTAAGAGAAAAAAAAGACACATATAAGAAAGACAAAAAGCAAAAGAGACAAACGACTAGAGTGAATGCTCAACAGTAACATTATAGGTTTACAAAACAGGATGATAGAAACTTGACAATGGTTGCAATATTGCATATCGTTACCTTCAAAATGGTTGTTTACATTAACAGATATAGACATGTAAAATTGATCTAATCATATGAGTATTAACCGTTCTTTCTCAATAACTAATTCATTCAGCAGTATGTTCATTTTAGTTATCTTACATATACAGATTTATATCTTTTCCTTTCCCTCTTTCCCCCTTTTCCCTTCCCAATTACTTCTGCTCTTTGAGCAGCTTTTTACCCTTACATAGTATTTATTGTAGATTTTGAATCACACATAATTTTTCAGTTTCTTATACTAGGGAGACAATACAGTATTTACAAATGTGGGTTTGACTTATTTCACTTATCAGTATGGTCTTAAGTCGTGTCCATTTACTTATAAAAGTCTCAATGCAGTCTTTCTTGATAGCTGAGTAGTACTCTGTTGTATAAAAATACTGCTTCTTTTTTATCCATTCTTTGATTGATGGGCACTTGGGTTGTTTCTGAGATCTGGCTATTACAAATTGGATTGCTATAAACATGGGTGCACAAATATCACTGTGGTATGATGTTTTCAGTTCTTCTGGGAAAATGCCCAGAAGTGGCATAGCTGGGTTGAATCTCCACACTGACTTCCACAGTGGTTGCATGAGTCTACACTCCCACCAACAGTGGAGAAGAGTTCCTTTTTCCCCACAGCCCCTCCAGCATTTGTTGTTGCTTGATTTTTTAAACTTGGCCATTCTTTCTGGAGTGAGATGGAGTCTGAGTGTTGTTTTAATTTGCATTTCCCGGATGACCATTGATGTTGAACATTTTTTCATATATTTCTTTGCCGTTTGTATTTCTTTCTCTGAGAAGTGTGCATTCATCTCAGATGCCCATTTTTGGATTGGGTCTTTGAATTTTAGGGGCCTGATTTCTTTTAATTCTTTATATGTTTTAGTTAGAAGTCCTTTGTCTGATGGACAGTTGACTGAGATATTTTCCCAGTTCGTGGGTTTTCTTTTCACTCTTTTGGGGATTTCCTTTGACATGCAAAAACTTTTTAGTAAGATGAGATCCCAGGTGTTGATTCTGGGAAGTGTTTCCCCTGCAATTTGATTTTTGTTCATGAACTCTCTGCCTACTCCTATGTCATCAAGATTTTTACCTACTTTGTCTTCTAGTAAATTTAGTGTCTCTGTTTTAGTATTCAGATCTTTGATCCATTTTGACTTTATTTTAGTGCATGGTGATAGGCATGGATCTGGTTTTAGTTTACAGCATATGGAAAGCCAGTTTTTCCAGCACCATTTGTTAAAGAGGCTATCTTTCTTCCAATGTACATGTTTGGCCCCTTTGTCAAAGATGAGGTGACTAAGTGTGTTTGTAGTTGTGGCTGCATCTCCTAATCTAGTCCATTGATCTTCAGGTCTGTTTTGATTCCAGTACCACGCTGATTTTATCACAGTAGCTTTGTAGTATAGTTTCAAGTCGGGGATTGTGATGCCTCCTGCCTTCCCTTTGTTGCTCAGAATGGCCTTTGCTATTCTAGGTCTTTTCTGGTTCCAGAAGAATTTCAGGAATGCTTTGTCTAGCTCTGTAAGGTAGGCAAGTGGTATTTTGATTGGGATTGCATTAAATCTGTATAATAATTTTGGGAGAATGGCTGTTTTCAAGATGTTTGTTCTTCCTATCCATGAACAGGGAATATCTTTCCATTTTCTGAAATCTTCTTTGATTTTCTTCTTCAGAGTAATGTAATTTTTACTGTATAGATCTTTTACTTCCTTTGTTACATTGATTCCTAAGTATTTCATTTTTTTGGATGTTATAGTGAAGGGTGTGGTTTCCCTTATTTCTCTATCAGTGACTTTGTTGTTTGTTTGCAGGAATGCTATTGATTTTTGAGTGTTGACCTTGTATCCAGCAACATTACTGAATTTGGTTATTACTTCTAGAAGTCTTTTAATGGATTCTTGGGGTGTCTTCTATGCAGAGTATCGTATCATCTGCAAATAATGGTAATTTTACTTCTTCCTTTCCTATCCTTACTCCCTTTATTTCTTTCTCTTGTCTAATTGCTCCAGCTAGTATTTCCAGAACTATATTGAATAATGGTGGTGATAATGGACATTCTTGTCTTGTTCCTGATTTTAGGTTGAAAGTTTTCAGTTTTTGTCCATTTAGTAAGATGTTGGCTGTTGGTTTATGATATATGGGTTTTATCAGGTTGAGGTGGAGACCACCTATTCCGATTTTCTGTAGGGTTTTTATCATGAATGGGAGTTGGATTTTGTCAAAAGCTTTTTCTGCA